>QANX01005057.1:0-48266 GCA_003254975.1 Ochetophila trinervis
TATATATATATATGCAATGATTTTAGGATTTCCATAGACAAAAATCAATTTATTTTCAAAAGTTGGGGAGCTTTCATTTTCTTCTTCTTCCCCACTCCCACCCCACAACTAATCGGGGGTTAGGAACCATGCATGCATGCTTCAAAGCTCTACCAAAGATATACATGAAATTTTTGAGCTTTTGATCAGTCTATGTAACATGTATGCATGTTAGTTTTTTATGGTTTCCACCTAGATACAAGTTCAACTATATGTTTGCGGTTTGCAGAAGGAAAATACAATCCATTTCCAGCACATGCATTACTGTATCGCTTTACACAGTAGACTCTAGAGCTTTGGCTTAGAAGAAAAATTTCACAGAAAGAGAAAGAAAAGGTCAAAATCATAAACAGAATAGCACGTGATAATTGAAGCTGTTTTCTACTCTTCTTTAATTAGAATGCATGTATAAAGCTAGCTCTTTTGCATATTGGCCTTATGAAGCTGCTTTTGAACGAAACTTTGACCCAATATTAACATTTTAGAGCTACGTGCAGAGACTAAGTTGGCACATATTTTTTTTTTGAATAAAAAATGATTTTTTTTTATAGTATTTTTTTTTATGAATATATATATTTTTTTATAGTATATATCATATATTTCAGACTATAGATGACGTGTCACGCAATATTATATATGTGGGTACCTAGCTTTTATCATCATAAATGGACAGCATTTTTTTTGAGTTAGCCCTCACCATTCATTTCCAATCTATAACTTTGATAGACAGGTTGATTAGACATTGAACATGCGCCTTTGAATGACTTTCAATCCCATTATCTATTGACCAACCAACCACAGGGTTCGTTAATTTTCTCCCACTCTTTGGTACAGTACCCTTTGTTTGGATGCTTGTTTCACAACTTCAGGATCGACATGCTTGTTTTTTTCGTATGAATTTATTTGATTAGTTTAAAGATAAGATTATATGTTACAGATTTGTAATTTTTTTTAAATAATGTAAGATATAATATGGAATATTTTAAAAATTTATTCCAGTTTCAATTTTTAATATAGAAAATATATATTATATGTATATATTTTGTCAAACTCACTTTTGTGATATTTATGAAGACGTTTCACTCTTACTTATAGATTCATAATGGTTTTCAGCAAAAAAAAAAATAGATTCATAATGGAGGATGTAAAATGTTCTTTTGTTTTTTATAATTAACTGTTGTGTTATATGTTATTCTTATTTTATTTTGTATGTGTTTAAATTTTGAAATAGAGAGTAAAGCAATAAAAAAAAAATACGAACCAAGAGAGAAATCATTTGGCTTGGAGTAATCAAGGTAGAATTTATGTATGGGATTGTAAGTTTTAGTTATTTGATTAATATTTTCTTAGTAGTGATCAAAACCAAGGAAGATTTTTGTTGCTAGGTACGCCAAACTGTATTGATTCGTTGTGGTACGTTTTAATTCTATGATATATAATTGAAGTAAATAAATATCGAATATGATTTGTGATGTTCTTTTATGTAGATTGCGAGATGATTAGTATGGATTTATGTTTAAAGTGTTAAGAAACTGTGTTTGTTTTAACTGATCAATACCCATTTCGGCCTATTTTTTATCCGTAAATCTAATTATTTTTTAAAACAAGATTTATTTTAGAAACTAGACACATCAAAGAAAATTCTTCTCCTGAATTAAGTCAATTTTTTTCTTCCTATAATTAGTTATAGTTTGCCAAATTTGATCCTTCTACGATGTCTGTCAAATTGGACTAGTTATGTGGAATTTCTTTATTTCAGTTTTATAAAATTACTTTATTAATTATGAATGTAATTTATCTGAAACCTAGACTCTCATATCTCTCTTTTTCTAAAAAAAAAATCATTAAATTTGGATTATTTATTTAATTATAAAATTATAAAATTTTATGTTCTACAAAACGTCAACTGTGGAAGTTTTTGTATGGAAAGCGTGTGTTATCTGATTTATTTTACATATATTCCTTATTATGATATGGTTTTTAAATGTATAATCTGGATTTTGAAAAAAAAAATAGAATTTTGTCTCACTCATACTAGTATTCGACTTTTAATGGAATTTTAAAGATGTAATGGTTTGCTTGAAATTTTTACGTGTGTCGTTCGAAACTGGTTTTAAATATTTTTTGATGGGGTTAAATGAACTTCAAAAATTATGAAATTTTGCACGGTTTCATTCTTGTTCTTATGATCTTGCATAAAAAATTCAGGTCTAGGTAATTTGTGTTGAATTATCATTGATTCCAAAAATTTAAGCTGATAGGAAGTAGATCACTATCTCTTTTGTATTTTGTTTCTAGTATTCCATCTCACATATAAGCCTGTTTGGATCTTTACATGTATATTTTTTGTTCAGCCTCTTTTGGACTGATGTTGGGTCTGAATTATATTTTTGTTTATGGGTGAAGTTGTTGAGTTTTGAACATATGGTTATTAAGTCTTTTGGCTGTAATACTGTGTTAAATTACCATTGATCTCAAAAAATTAAGCAAATAGAAAGTCAATCATTATTTCTTTTATATTTTATCTTTAAGAATATGTATTTTGTCCAGAGTTGATGTTTAACTAAAGCATACTCGTTGCTGAACTATGAATTTCATAAAATGTCTATTAAATTGAAAAATTGAGTTGTGTATGGTTTTAAGCTTTTCTTGGCTTAAGATTAATTATGTGAATTACTTATGTGTTATTGAAGTGTTTGAAAGTTTCACTAAGAATTATTATGATTTGCCTAGTGAATTAATTTTTGGATCTACATGTAGGTTATAAGGATAATCTATATGTAATAAGTAATCAATATGTTATTATACTTATGCATATTCGCTTTATTATCATTTATGAGATTTATGCATATTAACTTCGTTGTCATTTATTTTACCTCCGATAATCATGTTATAAAATGGTATGGACATTATGTGTTAATAAGAAGAAATCCGAGTAGAAGACACGAAGTTCTAGAATTTTTTATCTAAGTTGATTAAAATTGAGCATGGTTCTTTGCACCAAATTATAAAAAAAAAATTGTGCCTTATGTTATGATAAGGGGTGTTTCACACATATTTATAAGAAAAGTCTAACTTTATGTTCTCAATGCTCTAAGTTAATAAAGTAAATAGTATACCTATGTTATGGGCTATTTGATTGACTTATACATGTCATTGAATTTGAGCCATTTTTAAGTTATGTTATGATTCACCTATATTATGTATGGTTCACATATGTTATGAATTACATATATATTATGGTTTATTTGATTATAAATTATAAATTATATGTATAAGAGTTGATATACATGATAGGAATTTAAATGTCTATACTTGATGATTTTTATTACATGCTTTAGTATGTTGTAGCAAAAGCTCGTGTATGTTGTGATTCACATATGTTATGAGTTATATATGTTATGGTTTATTTGATTATAAATTATATATTATATGTAGGGAAAATTACACCTAAGATATATGAACTATATCGGGTGTTACACTTAGGTATCTAAATTATTTTTTGTTACAATCAGATACTCGAACTCATATTTTTGATCATTAATATTTTTTGTCATTTTTGTTCTTTTTTATCCTTTAAAATTACGTGCAGACCACGTATAGATGAAATACATGGGCAAAATGCGTCATTTCCTTTCTATGTTATTCTCTCTAGAAGAAGATGGTGTTTTTAAAAAAATTGTAAAATAATATAAAAGGATTGATGCAAAAAATCGTAGGAATAAACCAATAAAACAAAGCCAAAACAAGTACCCCTCAAAGCATTGTCCTTGTTATCGGAGCCAGTGAAAGAACAAGTACCCTTTTTTTCCTCTCAATCCTTTTTCTTCTTAGTTTTATTTTTTTTTTAATTTTTTTTATGTTTCTGTCTAGTTGTTGAGAAAGGGAAAATTTTGAATATTTATAATTTTTGTTTTTTATGCTACTTTTTTTTTTCATGAATGGGAAAATAAGTAGAATTGAATCAATTCCTTAATGAAATCGCATTAGAAAGAGAGGAAGCCACCTGGTCTTCTCGACGCAGGAATCGAAAAGCGGCGAGGCAGAGAACTAGTGTGTGTGGGTGGTTTTGTGGCGGTGGGCTTCGTCTCTGATGTTTTCTTTAGCTCGGCGAGGCTTTGAGACGAGAGGTGGTAGTGATGGAGAATCAGAAGAAAAAGAAGAAAGAGAGAATTTTTTTCCTTAATTTTTTGCATTCTAATTGGCAACATTTGAAGAAGAGAAGAATAAGGAAGAACAAAGAGAGGAAATGATGCATTTTACTCCTGTGTTTCCTCTACACGTGGTCTGCACGCAATTTTAAAAGACAAAAGTGGACGGAAATGATGAAAAGTATTAACGATATTGAAAAATATGAGTTCAGGTATTGATTGCAACAAAAAAATAATTTAGGTACCTAAGTGTAACATTCGATATGGTTTAGGTACCCTAGATGTAATTTTCTCTTATATGTATAAGAGCTGATATACATGAGATGAATTTAAACGTTTATACTTGATGATTTTTGTAACATGCTTTTGAATATGTTGTAAATTGTAATTAAGACTCATGCATATATACTTTTATTGCTTTGGAAATTATCGAGTTTACTTGTTATCTCATTTTTCTTTATTGAATTCTTTTAGGTAATGCAATGAGTAGCTTTGTGATTGGCTTTATAGGTCGTGAAGAGCATCTTGGCAACACAAAGAGAATTAAGTATTCATAATTTCAATAAGTATTATATTCTAATTAAGTGTTGCAAATTAATTTATCATTTATTTTGTTGTTTTCAAAATTTAATTAAGCAGTTATTATGATTTTTATGTAATTAAGTAGTTGAGTTGATTATTACTTTTAATAAGTCTAAAAGTATTAATTATCATTATTAATATGGGATTTGAGTGCATTTAATGCATTTGATTTTTATTTGTAAAAGTTTTTGCATTTTTCATAAGGACATAATTGGTAGTAATCTTGATTATAAGGCATGATTTAGGTGTGTTATATATTTGCTTTAAAAAATGGACATATATATAAGTGAATGGAAATGAGCTTCGGAAAATAGATTATGGTGTCATTTGATAATCTATTTGTTTTTTATTTTTACATTTTGTTTTGAATTTTTTTAAAATAAAAAACAAAAATAGGTAATCATTTTTATTTAAAAAAATATTCAATTTTGTTTTTAAAGGAAAAAAGGAAAAAAAAATTCATTTTTCATTTTTTTTCTTGTCTTTGAAATCTTCAGGACCTAAGACAGCTTGGATCAGGTCTGAACCCAAGATTGTCTATACAGATTCGGAACACGGAACTGTCCAGATGCAGCCAAAACCCGGGGACCACCTAGACAAGTCTGGTACCTAGGACCGTCTGGTCTGGACGAGACACGAGACCGCCTTATCTAGGATCGATTGGAAAAGGACCCCATACTGTCCGGACGGGGCCGAGATTAGGACCAGAGACCTTAGACCGCCTAGTTGGGGCTGGGACCACAGACAACCGAATTGGGTCAGGACTCCAGACTGTTTGGATGGGATTGAGACTCGCTACTTGGACAGAGCTGGGACTTTAGACTGCTTGTACAGGGCCAAAACTCAATTTTGCTTGGATATGGCCAGATTCCAGGATCATCAGGTGGCGCCCATATTTGAGATCCTTAGAGGGACAAAATTCGGTGTTTGACACGAAGATAAATTTGTATAAATTTTATTTGTAAAGTTTTTAAAGAAATAAAAAAAATTAATAAAAAGTAAAAACAGTTACGAAATAATTTTTTTTTTCACAAAAACAAGAACAAAAAAAGTTACTGTTTTTTAATTTTTTTAACATAAATGTAAACCAAAAACCATAAATAAAAATTAAATGTGTTACCGAACGGATCCTTATATATTTGTTTTCTTTTATTTAATTTTTTTTGTTAAATAAAAATTAGTTTTGACATAAAGAATTATTGTTTGGTTTTATGAATTATCTTTGAAACTAAAATTTCCATTTCAATTTTTTGTTGTTGTTACCAAGTCGATATATAATTAAATAAATTCTATTTTTTACACAAATATAGTTATGATATATTTTTCTAAAGTTTAAAGTAGTACAATTTTCATATTTTATATCTTAAGAACTTTCAATTTTACAGCATCATGATCCAATCTTGTTTACAATTTAACGATGAATATGGAAAATTTTGCTTTCCAATTAAAATATATGATGCTTTAAAAAAAAAAATTAAAACATATGAAAATCATAACAACTCGGCGGCTCGGACGCGGCTTGGAGCCACGATTAATTAGTATAGTACATATGCATGGATCATGGGATTCATGGATGTGGATACAGTTATGTAACTGTAGCGTGGTCTACGAAAGAGTCTGTGAACGCTAACGTGGAGACATACTGTTGGTCGCAGCATATACGTTGGCAAGAAAAGAAAAGTAAGATAAGCTCACCGATGCTCCGAAAAGGATGTGCATTTTAGCACGTGTCACATTGTCTAACCAATATCTTGTAAAACTATTTCTGATAAATTAAAATTGATCAGAAATAGTTAATAGCATGTTATTTCTTCTACTGTGACCAACTTGTTGTAAACTTCTTTTTATGATAAGTATGTTATTACTTTAAAAAGTTATATTGCTACCTTTTTTTTATTAATCACCAATAACATTGTCAAAGGTTTACCAAAAATGTTAAAGAAACTAGAAATAATTATTAAATATTAAAATGTTATTATTCAAATATTACCTTTTTTTTTCAGTTATTCAAATAATTATTCAAATTTTTAAACTTTGCTTTTTAACATAATTTTATTTTAATTTTTGACATGTGAACTAAAATTTTTCCGACAAAGTCCATGTATAGTTTTGTAAAAACCAATAAGATAAAGTCAAAAATAAGATATTATAAAAAAAACCGGGTTTCTGTTTTGGATTGGAGCAGTCGGAGCTACCAATAAGAACTTGCCAAGAGCAAGAGGTAAAAACCGTCGATAAATTATGTAAATATATAGTATAGTCAAATACATGAATTGATGGGGATGATACATTTATAAACGCCTGAAGTATCCAAAATACCCCTAAGTTTTTTATTTTTTCAATTTACTGGATTGAATTACGTTAACAGGATCTTGCATGCCGCAAATATAATCTCCCTGGTAAAGAAAGAAAGGTGACAGAGTTACAAGTATACAGTTTCACTGTTAAAATTCAAAGAAGAAGCAGAAGAGAGAGAGTTTTTGTAAATTTTTTCCTCATAAGAAGACACGTCTTGTGTGGGTTATCACAAAGGGCGGCACCGAATCCATTTGACTTATCAAATTTTCTTAGCTTGACTGTCTTCCTTCTCTACTACCTATATATATCTCTCTCTCCCTCTCACACACATACCGATAATACCTTTAAAATTAATCTCTTTGTTCCACACTTCTCAGTGTGTGTGTGTGTATATTTCTTTTCCTTCTTCTCATCAATATTTTCTATCACAGATTGATTCATCTAAGCTTTTATTATAAGTATGGGGAAAATTCCTTGTTGTGAGAAAATCAGTGGATTGAAAAAGGGACCCTGGACTCCTGAGGAAGATCAGAAACTGGTTGATTATATTCAGAAACATGGGCATGGAAGATGGCGAACTCTTCCTAAGAATGCAGGTATTTATTTTTTAATGTGCTTTTTAATTTATACACACTTATAGTATAAATATAATCTCTGGTTTTATTAGCTAGAGATTTCAAGAACTGGTTTATATTTATTATATAAGGCTTTGTTTGATTTTGAACGTGTTAATTCAAAATACAGGATTGAAAAGATGCGGAAAGAGTTGTCGACTTCGCTGGACCAATTATTTGAGACCTGACATTAAGCGAGGAAGATTCTCGTTTGAAGAAGAGGAAACAATCATACAATTACACAGTGTTCTTGGAAACAAGTACATATTCAACGACTATTATTTTATTTTATATATATGTTTTTTTTTGCTGAAATTATTTTATTTTATTTTACATATATGTGTGTGTGATAGAAATGGAACAAAATGTATATGATATTTTCTACAAAGACTAGTTACCTACTTCATAGATTCTTTTTTGTTCCAATTAAAATTGATTGTTTTACTGTTTCGAGGGTTGTGGAAGTCAAGGGCAGATCGTTTTCAATTGGTCTTGAATTATTGAAGTTTCCCTTTTGAGAATAAAAAATTATTAATTTTCTATTTTTTTTTTATTTTCAATTCTATTACTTTTAATTAGGTGGTCTGCAATTGCTGCTCGCTTGCCAGGAAGAACAGACAACGAGATCAAGAACTACTGGAACACCCACATCAGAAAGAGGCTATTGAAAATGGGAATCGATCCGGTAACTCATACGCCGCGTTTGGATCTTCTCGAACTCTCATCCATTCTCAGCTCAACACTCTACAACAACGATAACAACAACAATAATAATAATTCATCTCATCAGATAATTAATGTTCCAAATCTGCTTGGAATCGGACCTATTTTGAATCCCAACCTCCTCAGCTTGGCCACAGCTCTTTTGTCCTGCCACTCCTCCAAAACTAGCACTCATCAAGACCAATTTCTTTCCCAAAATCAACTCGGCCAAACACAAATTGAAAACATGCAATTTCAACCACCTTTCCAACCAAACCAGCTTCAAAAGCCAATTGGGGATATGCAAACTTGTACAGCAACAACATCAACCACTTCATCAACTGCTTTTCTAAATGAAAATCTCACCAACTTATGTGATGTTCAGGATCTGTTTTCGATACCAAACACCGGATATGATCACAATCAGGAGCTGTCTTATCATAATCACCGCCAGCCAACTATACACTCTTCGTGTTCCGATCAAAACCAAGCTTTTATTATTAATTCCAATAACTCATTTGCAAACATGAGTTTCGGTTCGCTTCTATCCTCTGCACCTTCATCGAGTACTCCATTAACTCCTTTGAATTCGTCGTCGGTAACTTATGTCAACAGCAGCAACAATATTAATGAAGATGAGCGGGACACTTTTTGCAGCAATATTATGATGTATGATATCCCTAATTCCTTAATCGACCAACTTTAATTTTTGAGACTGCATGTAAGAGCAAAATAGTGCATCTAGCAGACTGTAGCGACATATGTATTTTTTTTTTTTAAATATTTGTTTATTAGCCCAGCAACACGCATGCTAATGCTCAACATGTTCTGATTTTTAATTTTTCTTTTTCCTGGCTTATATAAAATTAATGCATTATTTTAGTCATGTAAATTAAATCATTTTTTTTTTCTTTTTACCCAGTTTAATTTAATTTGAATTGCTAAATATATAAGCTGTAATTAATATGCAATATACATTAGATAAAAATCAAAGAGGTCAGTAACATATATTGTAGATAATTCATACAGAGTACGTACTTCAAATTATGAATTAAAGAAAGTCTTATGTATTTGTTAGTCCGAATAATTATGATTGTATCGCATTGATTTAGATAATATATATTCCACAAATTACGTGTAATTGGTCAGATCTGTCCAACATAAACTAGGTCACAACGTCCGATAGAAATATCATATGGCACGAGAAAAATAATTCTAGTATATGTACTATATATGAAAAAGGAAAAATGGGATTTATTAGAAGGTAACAAAACTATATTGCAGGGCGTCTGATTTGTGATCAACTTTTCTGATACCAAGAAATTAAGAAAGGATATGGAAAGAATATATTTTCACTTTTTTTTTCTTATTTTTAATTCATTAAAGCGAACCAAAATGGAATATGGAAGTAGGGGAAAAAACAAATTAAGAAAATTGAAAAAGAAGAATTACATATACTACAGGACAGAAAAAGTAAAATGAATAAATCATTATAAAGAGAAGGCAGAAGAATGGACAATACGTAATTTGGAGTAACGTTTACGTTTAAACCTCTACGTTTTGTCGTTCAAACGATGACTCGGTTTCAGTAGAACCGACAATACTGTTCCAGCCACTCTTCTCACTCTCCCACTGTCGTCTTTACTTCTGATTTGATCTGTGCCTACCACGAAGATGATTCACGTGCTAATTTATTAATTATTCTTTTTTCCCCTTATTATTTAAGTTGGGGAATTAGCAAAATTTTCTCAAAATTGTATGCATATATGTTAGTCAGCTATTGATGCAGGAAAATTAAGTGGGGATCGCTTTCATGAATTTTCTTCTTTTAGAGTCCATCAAAAAATAACCATAGATTTGACATAAAAATAATAGTGTACGTATGTAGCAAATTGCTTTTTTTTTTTTTTTGGTATTGTTAAAGCATTAGAATTTTTATTACATTGAAACAGTCTACATGGCCTATAACCGTCGGTGAAAAAATATTTTTGACAAAACATGTAATTCTTAAGATTCGGCATAAATTTTGAGGATGGTAGGAAAGGCTGCAGTCGAATGCCCGCTCCTCTATACTTTAGCTGATAGAGTTGCTAATTAAGTTTTCCCTAAGATTAGATGATTGTTTTCTTTTTGACATTAGCAATATGGATGCTCTCTCTGTTGAAATGTGATAATTTTGCCACACACAAAATAAAGTATGTCAAAAATGCTGAGACAACAATGTCCAAAACAAATGTCTGAGCCAAAAAATGCTAAATCAACATCTCCAAGACAAAATTCGAGCCTCGAATAAGTCCAACCTAACATATGTCTAACAAAAAAAATGCTGAGACACAAATCCGAGACAAAGAGCGATGCTAAAAAATGTTGAGGCAACATGTCCAAAACAAAAGACAAGTTAAGAAATGCTGAGACAACATCTCTGAGATAAAGGGTGAGACAAGACAACAACGTCCAAGACAAATGTTCGATACAAGAAAAGATGAGCAAAGTCCGAGACTGAAACCAAGGTGTCTCAGTATAAATGTCTGAGGCTGAGACTAAAGAGTCTCAATATAAAATGTATGATTTTGAAATTGAAGTGCTTCGGTATAAAATGTCCAAAGCTTAGACTGAAATGTCCAATGATAAAATGTCCGAGGGTAATATTCATGTTTGAAAAGTTTTTCTCTCGGAATATTTGAGACATACTCACAGAGAGTCTAACATCTTAGCCAACGTTCACATTTTGAAATCTGTGTCTGGTTAAATTATTAAAGAAGAAACCGAAGTTCATCATGACACCTACCATTATCTCTTTGGATAAGACAGAAGCGTGCAATAAAAAAATGTTGAATAGTAGATAAGTTGAGTTTATCGATATTGATGTCAAATATATTATGTTTTAATTTAATGTAATATATTTATAAATTCTATGAAATGATGAATGAAAAAATTGGACTAAATATTTTTATGTTAAAGTTCTTCTTCTCATTTCTTTTTTATCGGTTACAATTCCAAAATATCTATGTTTTCTTTCTTGTTCTTCCGCATACACTTAACCAAGACCATCAAGTTAAAGATCAAAGAGAAACTAACACTTCTTTTTTATAGGTTCTTGGTCTAAACAACAAAAACTCAACACTCTCAACTAAATTTTCTGTGATTGCGGTTAATGATAGATTGAGTGGTGATTTAAGGCTATAATCCTTTGGTGGTTTAAGAGGAATTTTATGCTTAATGCATTTTAATTTATCAAAATAAATTTACTATCAGTGAAAACGTACAGATTTTGGAATCAAAATTTGGTATTAAACATTGCTCCTCTTCAATTTATTTATATATGTAAGTTCAAAAGTTGTGATTCAAATTTTAGTACATCGCTTTAATACTTAAGATGGCTCAATGCCGTAATGCCGAATGATGCATGGCCTATGGCATGATCCATATGATACTAGACATCCATTTTATTCATTAAAAAATAAAAAAATCTCCTCCTAAATTTATCCAAAAAAAAAAATTTGTTAGAATATTACATAATACACAGCAAAGTTTTTTTATTTTTTTTATTTTACAGAAGTATATTAGGAAACATAAGGACATATATATTAAGCACCTATGATATAACCGTTCACTAATTTGTAGAGCTTTATCTATTTTTATTTTGGATGGAAAGTTCAAAATCTAAACCTAATTTGTTAAAGAAAAAGTTGTTTTTACGTTTAAGTATTTCCAATGAACTGTAAATTGTTAAAATTAACAAATCACGTAAGCAAATATATATATATAATTTTAACAAATATGTTATAGGTAATGTTTAAAATAAAAATCAAACTAACATGACTTAAACAGTACTGTCAAAGTGAATATCTACAACCAGAGATACTGTTAGACATTTTTCAAATTTTTCTGAAAAGTAAAATTTTCTTTAAAAATCTAATTTGTTAAAAAATATTTAATAAAATATATAATTAATTAATGACCATAAATTATTTTTGTGTATATTATAATTGAAAAATAATTTTTGAACTAATTATGTATTTATGTTACATAAATTTAAACAATATATATTTTTATACCACATATTATACAATCAACACACTCAACTGGAGATCCTCCCGTTCCCATAAAGACATTTATATAAATAAGACATAAATCTCTACGAAAATATTTATATAAATAACAAATAAATCTTCAATTTTGTTATTTTTTTTTTACAGATTCAATTCTGTTATTCTTAAATTATAATTGAATCGTATTTTTCCTTGTACTATATATTTATTTTAAACTCATTTAATAAAAAAACTTATGTAAAATATCGTTTTTCACTTATTTTTCAAGAGTGTTATGGTTATCAAATTAACTTTTTCAATAATTTTTTTGATTTTGTTATTAGTAATTAAATTCTTATATGTAATTCTAATACAATTTTACAAAATAGAGATTCTGTACAAATTTTTAAATAAAAATAACAAATCATTAATTTAAGTTTTTTTGGTGAATAATCATTAATTTAAGTTGCATGTTGAATTAAAAGGGAAATCTAATATAATTATTGTATCTTAAATATAATATGTGCATCCATATTTACAAATAATAATAATAATAATAATAATAATAATAATAATAATATTATTATTATTATTATTATTATTATTATTATTATTATTATTATTATTATGTATAATTTGAAAAGGAGAGTATCATGTAAAAAATTATAATAATTTATTTATTTTCTTTTCAAGCTAGTGTTATTAGAAAAGCGAAAAATTGAAAATGAAAATCCAGATTAAGCTAAAAAGGAAACAGAGTAACAGACAAAAGAACTATATGCGAAGCATATGGTGGAGAGGCAAAGCGGCAAACATTGGTGTTCCGGTCGCCACCTGTAGATCCCCACGATATAGGCCTCTGGAGCTGCTTCAATTTGTCACGTGCCACAATTACGACCACCACGACTCGCCATCCGAGCACCTCCAGCTTCGGTGGCGAGGATTGACCCGTCCGCCGCCGACGATGGTTGGTGAACCGCCGTTTTGATGAAAATGCTGTCGGGTGTATTGCGCCATCTGCGTATTCAAGAGCACGCCGATTCTTAACCGCAATCACCATGTCAAGGTCACTATCTTCTACAACCTTCTCTTTTGCTTTCTATTTTCTTTTTTTCTTTTTCTTTTTTAACATTTCTAGGGACTTGATGGACTGACTGATAGTAGTAATGGCTCAGTTTTGCCCTATGTTTGGTGTCTGAGAAAGCTGAGGCAAGAAGCATGATAGAGAAGTGTATTTTTCACTTCTCGAAAAAAAAAAAGGGGAGTAATCAAATATTTCTGGGTCTGAATAGCGTTGCATTCAACCAATTTCAAATTTTCTTAGCAAACAGATGGAGGGATTGAGTGAATAGGGATTTTGACTATTAATTTTTATTATTATTATTCGTTTTTCAATCTGTGATTATGTTACTGCAGAACGTATATGCGTATTAATTGTATGATACTCTTGCACAAGGTTCTCTTGAAAGGTTTTGTCTGTTTGTTTGTGTGTTTAACTATGCTTATGATGCAAACGCATAACAAGAATTGCGATTGAACTGTTAACTGTTAAGTAATTATAGTATAACGGCATGCAATTATTTACAGTAAACTTTTCTTGCCACATAAACGAGATGATTTGCAAAATATAATAGCTTGTTTTCGCCATGAATTAAAAAGCTAAAAAATATTTCATAACAAATCTGTTTTTGGTTAAAAAAAAAGTCAATTTGCTAGTTCGTGGCCAAATAAGGGCTTAGCTTTTTGGAAATGCAAAACTGTGATTTGACCAAAGGAAGCACAAACTGCTCTAGTGATTGTATTGAATTCATTTTTGTAAAGGATTTTTGATTTATGATATGGTTATAACTCAATTCATTCTTCCTTTCACGTTCAAACATAGAGATGGAATAAAAAAATGTGCAGAATGCATTGTAGGATTCTAATTATTTGACTTAATTTTTAATTTTTACATTCAGGTTTATGCTTTTTTAGTTTTATTTTTTAGTTTAGTATCTCAGCTGGACTGTATTATGACATTGCAAAGACATTTCTATTCATGTGCAGATTTATGGTCAGTGGAAATGTTAGGAGGGTAGCAAAATCTCTTCTTCTGAGTCGAAATGCTAGCTTCTTAGAAGTGAATAAAAATAGTACATGTGATATAGTTAGGAACCTTCCCCCCCTTTGCAGATTATTTTCCAGCTACAGACTTTCTTTAAGAGGACACTCTCCATATATGTTGTGCAAAGTAAAGCATAAATTATCAAAGAGTAGTAGTTTCCGGAACTTCTATGGGATTTCTGCAAGCTGTACAATTTCTCACCATGCCCAAATTGCATGGAAGAGGCTTTCTCAATTATGTTCCTACCATGGCCCAGCTTTACCACCAATAAACCAGATTGTATGTGCAGTGAGCTTGGCTTTGACACGTTCAAATCTAGTATCTCCCAGTGTCATTGCCTTCATTGTTGGAGAGTTTGCTTGGATGCAAAGAACATGGGCAGAAGCAGAGCACCTCCCATCAAAAGATACTCTTTATCTCCATGCACAAGATGGACGTGTATATTTAACCTCCTTTTTGCTTTCACTTCTGGAGTGTCTTATATTGTTTTTCCGAGTGATATATCTAGCATTTTTGTTCTCACCCTCCATATTGATGGCACCTTTTGTGGAATCCCTTGGAAGTCGATATAGGAAAACATGGCTTCATGTTGTCCATCTTACACTGGAAAAAGCAGGCCCAGCATTCATAAAATGGGGTCAATGGGCTGCAACAAGACCAGATCTCTTCCCAAAAGATTTGTGCATTGAATTAGCAAAACTTCAGACAAAAGCACCAGCACATAGTTTTTCATTCACCAAAAAAAGTATTGAGAAGGCATTTGGTCGCAAGTTGCCTGAAATTTTTGAAAAATTTGATGAGGAACCTGTGGCATCAGGAAGTGTTGCTCAAGTTTATAAAGCTACACTGAAATACAGATATCCTGGTCAACAGATCAAGCCCGTCGTAGTTGCTGTAAAGGTTCGACACCCAGGTGTTGGCGAAGCAATTAGAAGAGATTTTACAATAATCAATTTTTTGGCCAAAATTTTGCAGTTCATTCCTGCTTTGAAATGGTTGAGATTGGATGAAAGCATACGCCAATTTGCTGTATTTATGATGTCTCAAGTTGATCTCTCAAGGGAAGCTGCCCATTTAAGTCGTTTCATGTATAATTTTCGACGATGGAAGGATGTCTCATTTCCAAGGCCTCTATATCCTCTGGTGCACCCATCTGTTCTAGTGGAAACTTATGAACAGGGTGAAAGTGTTCTCTACTATGTTGATGAGCTTGGAGGAAATGAAGATCTGAAAAGTGCCCTTGCTCACATTGGGTCCCATGCATTATTAAAGATGCTTTTGGTACAGTATTCAGATTGTACTCAATTCTGTCTTTTTCCTCCTTTCTTTAGTACTCTTAATTTTTCAAGGAAAATTATAGTTTTTAATATTCTCTGCTTGTGTACATTTTAGACGCAATGTTACGAGTTAAGACCATATTGATTGATTATATATGTGACTAAGTGAAATATAGTTTGCAAAGATCAGGGAAATAATGCTCTCTGAGTTCAAATCTGGATTATGATTTGCATTATTTAATATTTGGGCTTTGATACACAGTAGTCTGTATTGGTATGCATTCTAAGTGAAAGCGTTCTCTTGTTCTTTTCACTCAGTGGATTAATTGAATGTATAAATGAATAAGCTTATGTAAAATACCTTTGCTGAGAAAAGGTTATGTTGCATTTTATTTAAGTCATAAAATTTGTTCAAATAAACAGGGTATTCAGTTTTTGATTGCAAAATCCAGATACTTGCTTGAAGTTTAGGAATCTTCTCTATCAATGATGATAATATATTGTTTTGTTTGCGCAATGATTTCATGTAAAGAACGCTGCTGTATGTTGTGTATGTTGCAAGACTTGCCATATTGTAAAGCAGTTGGAAGGTTAGGCTGTTTTTCATATCTTTTCCATGGTCATTAACAAAAACTATGAGCTGCATCTGGTCCTTCTTTTAGATAGATAGATAGAGGTAGAAAGCGGTATTCTTCTTTTAGTCTATACCCATTATTAAAGAATACAGTACTTCTTGCAAATTAAATTGTGGAACCTTTTGTGTCAAAGAATTTTGGACAACAAGAAATTCTGATTCCGTATGTATTATCTATGTATTATATCATATATGATAAAATTTTCTTCTGAAGCTGTTGAATGCATTTATCTGAGAGAAATCTTCTTTTCAGGTTGATAATTTTGTCCATGCAGACATGCATCCTGGAAACATTCTTGTTCGTGTAAAAAGTAGCAAATCATCCCACGAACTACTCTTCAAATCAAAGCCTCATGTCGTTTTCCTTGACGTAGGCATGACTGCTGAGCTTTCAAAGAGAGAACAATTAAATTTACTAGAATTTTTTAAAGCTGTTGCCCTCCAAGATGGGCGAACTGCAGCTGAGTGCACTCTTAGGTTGTCTAGAAAGCAAAACTGTCCAAACCCTAGGGCATTCATTGAGGTAATGCATTTGTAACATAGCTAAAGGGGAAGAAGGGGGTGCATTGTTAGTTCTATCAATAAAAGATTTTCGTCTTTCGCACACACCACCTATGCTTACCATATTTTTTGTTGATTTTCTTTAGTTAGAATATATTAAGGTAGATCACAAGTGTAATTCTTTTTATAATATCTGCCAAATGCCTTATGAAGCTTATTTGTTTATCAGGAAGTGGAAAAAACTTTCAAATTCTGGAACTCCTCAGAAGGTAATTTTGTCCATCCTGCAGACTGCATGCACCAACTGCTTGAGCAGGTTCGGCGGCATGAAGTCAACATTGATGGAAACGTTTGCACCGTGATGGTAACCACTTTGGTTCTTGAGGTAAGTCCTGTATTTCCTCCCAACTCCTTTTCAATACCATAAACTTTGCGCATACTCAGTCCAGAAACCTGTGCCTATGTCCCCTATATCGCACGTTGGTTGATGCTTGTTCAAACCTATTACTTCTACTGGATAATCATAAATTTTAACATAAACCAAAATTCAAGTATTATATGAACAAGTAGTCAACATTTCCACAGCGGTCTAAGTCTGACCATGTGTTCGACCTATTGGGTATTATTTGTCATCAACATTTTATGTCAGCTTATATGTATATAAACCTTTATGTTTGTTTCTCTGGCCCTCAGCGTTGTTTTTGAATTTTGATGTCCATGACCATGCTCATATGTGCTCATATGTTTTATTTATCAGAGTGCTTATCAATATTTATTTGAATATGGGTGGGTTTGTTTCTGCAATTTTCTATAGCAAGACCAGGCGTTTCATATCATTTTATGAGAACAGTTTCTGTTTTGAATTTAAGGAGATGACTGATATTTTGCAATGTGTTCAATCTTTCTGTTGGATGTTTCAAGGAAAAACATATTTTCTTTTTCCAGTTTAAAGAATATTAGCCCTTCAGAGCCTGAAAGAAGAGCAGTTTTTTTTTTAACCATTTCATAATATATGTTGCTGTTGTTGGTTTATTTATTTATTTTGGTTGGTTCTGGAAATGCAATTTTCAAAGCCCTGGGGAAAAAAAACAAATCTTAAGCTTGATAATTTTGTTTATATAAGATAGTACTTTCATGAAACATGCTTAACAACCTGACAAGGTTTCTCAGTAGGCATGGATTTGTTCGCTTTACTAGTTTTACGTAGCGATATCTGCATAAACCTTTAATTACTTGGGAATGTATTTTTAGCTACACAGCAATAAAGGTACTTGGAGTGCATTTCTAGTGAGACCATTTTGGATAGAGAGAAAGTTTGTAAATTATACAAACTTAGATATTTTTAAAAGATGTTTTTGCTCTAGTTTTTTGTTGTATTGTATTTCACCCATGTGAAACATACTTAGCAAAACCTTTTTTTTTTTTCCTCTCTATTTTTGAAATTTTTGTTGGTATCTTAGGGATGGCAGCGGAAGCTTGATCCAGAATATGATGTGATGCAAACTTTGCAAGCATTGCTATTTAAAGTTGACTGGGCCGAATCTCTCTTTTACACCATTGAAGGGCTCATGGCCCCATAAAAGGCTCCATCTGTTTCCTTTTATCTCAATAAAACTTTTCAGTCATGGGTTGGCTGTTCAACGGGAAATATAGTCATGAGGTAGATAAGCCTTTTTGTTATTATTCTTTCATTTTTTTATGTTAGTATTTCTAAAACCTTTTAGTCATTTCTTCTTCTTTATAACTTTATCGATGTTACTTTTTTCTTTTTAATAAGTGCCATAAACATATACCTTGTAGTGTAGGAGCAACTTTTTTGGACAGAAACAGAAGAAAGAACAATTTTTTACTTGACGATATATATACTTTTTTGGCTGATGAGTTAGTGATTTCTTTTTCCCACTCTGGCATGCATTTTTATTTGCTGTTCTATTTTCTCTATGTTTGGATTTCTGATTTCGACTAGGAAATTTTTTAAAAAAGAAAAGAAAAAAGAATGGCACTTTTTTTTCTTGTTAAATTATATATTTTTCTAGAATATATACTGTTTATATGGTTTATTCTCATTTTTTAAGGTTTTTTTTTTTTTTTTTTATGTATTGATAAATTGGGAAAGAGAATTTTAGCACTAGCATAATCGAATGAGGAACTGGGACTATCACTGACGGTCGTTTTCATTTGCATTTTCCCAAGGGAACGTTGAACAAGAAATTGTTTAGTAAATCAAATAAATTGGAAGTTACATTACTGAGTTTAGTAAGATAATTTTTTTTTTTTTTTTTTTTTTTTTTTTTTTNTAATGTATTTGGCAAGTATTTTTTTTTTTTTTTTTTTGGTGAATTGGATTTAGTAAGTATTAATACAACCAAAACTTTACTTTTGCATTCTTCCCCACGCTGTTATACCTTGAATTTACACACAAAATGCAGATCTACAACAAGTACTTTTAAAAAGGGGCAAACTAATCTTACCCAAAAAATAAAATTGTTGAATATTTCTGCTAGCAAAGAAAAATGGAAAAACAGATTGTTCATCGAACTCACACAAAAGTGCAGCCCCATAAGAAGGCTTACCTTTGCAAAAGCTCCAACAAGTCCGGATCACCCAGCTTATAGATATCATAAACATCTCCCTCAACTCTGTAACAGAAATGGACGGATTGTATATGCTTCACTTTCCAATAATCTCGGCTTCCTGGTCCTGGTTGCATATCAAGCACAAATTTTCTGGGCATTTGGTAGATTTTCAGAAGCTTGAGGTTTTCCAAGTATTGAACATTAGAGGGCACTTCCTTCAGTAGAGGGCTAGGTCCAATACCTAGCTTTTCAAGAAGCGGCAATGCTCCTCTGTCAATTTTCAACACTTTTAGAGGATAAAGTTTTCCCAGTGATAACTCTTTGAGCTTTTGAAAACCACCTTCTTCAAAATGCAGTTCCTCTCCATCATATGCTTGGTAAAGCCAAAGATTCACCAAATTAGGCAACCCTTTGAGGCTTTTTAATGGATCCTCACGTAATCTTGAGAAACTTAAACATAATTGCCGTATGTTTTCGAGTTTCGGAATCCATTCTGGTAACTTCTCCAACAAACTTGTCAAGACGAGATGTTGAAGAAAAGGAGGTGTAGATGAAATTGATTGTAAATCTAAAGTCTCATTTTTACTTGCTGAAAATACATCCAAATGTTTAAGATGGTTCATCTTCTCAATGGAGGAACAAAGTTCCCTACCATTTTTCGTACTCAAATTAGAAATTCCCAACCTCCTCAATTGCTTCAAATTCTCCAACTCTTTCATCAGATCAACCCTATGATGAGGTGCCTCCAAAGTGGTCAATGTTTGTAAGCCATCCAAACTCCCAATTCCCTCTTGAATCCTTATGCCTCGGACTGAATTCGAACTGAATTCAATCTTCTCATCAAAATAATCGGCCAAAAGGTGTCCAAGATAAGTTTATTCACCAAGGTACCTCTAAGGTCTAATGTCTGTAGGTTCTGTAGTTTTCCAATAGACTTTGGGAGCATCTTCACTGGAGTATTCCTTAATTTCAAGGACTTCAAGTGGAATAGGTTCCCCACTTCTTTAGGAAGATGATCAAGAGGAACATAGCTAAAGTCCAACACTTTCAAAAGCTTGAATTTTTTAAACAAACAAACCACAAAAGATTTGGGCAGTTTTTCAATGTTGAAAAAGAAAATAGAATGAACCCCACGATCTTCAATGGTGTCTAGAACATCTTTTCTATTGTTGTAGATTGATAGCCGCAGAATCTTTCTTCTGCATCCTAAATCTTTACTATTCAAAATTTGACAAAAACCAAGTTCACCAGCCTTCAACTGGATAATCTCATGCATCAGATCATGCACTCTACACAATCTGTGGGACTTGTTTACTGCTTCCCATGAAGCATCAACCAAGTTTCTATGGATAAGCTCGATTAAGTATTCCTATGCTACTTGTTCCATTGTCTTGCCTTTCTTTTCTTTCACAAAACCCTCATCAATCCATAACTTGAATAGTTTTACATCATGAGAAATTTAGAGATGAGAATGAATATTTTTCATTATCTATTCTGAATGTACACTATTACATTTTTAGTAAATGACTAGAAATTCTAGGAGGAAAACTAGGAAACTAAATCAGAAAGAAATAAAGGTATTAAAGTTGTAATCCCACAATTTTAAGGATTAAATAGGACCTAAAAAATTTCCTAATAATATACAAAACAGCTAACAAATCTACAACCAATCAACATAAATTACAGCTGGAAAGATCAGATTTGATTTGGATTGTTATCCTAATCAGATCTGTGTATTCCAACACATCAGTAATGGAATAGTCTTCTGGGAAAATTCCAAAGTACAAGAAGCAAGATTTCAGGTGATGAGGCAAATCATGATAACTAAGAGAGAGAACTCTTAATATGCTCGTGAGCTGGGGATTATTTTCCAACTCATAAGTGAGACTTTCAAGCATTTTTTGCCACTCGAACATGACTTTCTCTTTTGTAGAAAAAAAGCCACCTATAGCTGCAATTACCAGTGGGAATCCTTGGCATCTTTTAACAATTTCAAGAGACAAATGCTCTAATTCTCGAGGGCAACGCCCCTCAAACTCAAACCGGAATGCCTTTTTGCAAAACAATACCCATCCCAATTCTTGAGACAGAGATAGAAGCTTTTGCACAAAATCACATGAGTTTTCTTTAAAAGATGCAGCAATTGTATCGTTACATGTTGTTATAATTATCCTACTTCCTTTGTCATTACAAGGCAAAGCATGCTTCATTACTTTCCAAAAATCTATTCCCAGACATCATCAAAGACAAAGACATACCTTTTCGTCTGCAAATACTGCCTCAGATGATTGATTAGCTCCTGCATCGAGTCCATTTCCCCAAGAGGACACCCTGCAGCAGCACAGATCTTCTTTGCCATGGTCCTTAGAATCTTCTCCATACCATATGACTGAGAGACTGTGATCCAAGCATGGCATTCGAAGTGTTCTCTCACTCTTTCATTGTCATAGACTTTCTTAGCAAGAGTTGTCTTACCAATTCCGCCCCTGCCTACCAATGAAATGGCCATGCGTGTTGATGGTCCTTCAACCAGCTTTCTTACAAACTCATCCATGATAGTATCGAAACCCATGAGTTCAGTTTCTTCAATGAAAAGGGAATCCAAACGAGGTTCATGCCGTTGATCAACATTTGGGGTTTGGATGTTTGATCTTTGTTCCAAGGATTTAAAGCCATATCTTTCACTTCTCTTCCTGATTTCACCTAATGATGCCATGACATGTTGAATCTCAGAGGCAATATCAAGACGGGGTTTCAAAGCTTTAATCAAACTAGTACCGGTTATGGAGAGAACACTGAGGAATCCAGTCTGATCATGGTAAGTTTGTGCCATGTGAAGAAGGTACTCATCAATGACATCTTCTATGTGATATGCTATCTCTCTAACTTGTTCCACCCAAGTTTTAACACCATCGATCATGCCTCCTTTCTCCGACCTTGCCTCTGCATCTTTGAGGAAGCACTGAATGATCTCTAGTTCATCTACCAAAGCTTTAGCTTCCTTGTGGACTCCCCTAAACAGTAGTGTTTCGTGGACAAGCAGGTCGATCAACTTTTCAATCACAGAGGTCACTGCATACTCTGCCATACTTTTGCTTCTTGATGAGAAGAATAATACCAAACCATAGATGAATATTGTTGGTTTTGTAACTGTTGCCGATTACAAACGTTTTTATTGAATAAATTAAATATATTAAATAGGTTTTAATTTGTTTTAATTTTAGTTTTAACTGTTTGTTTGTCAGTTACTTTTTTAGTTTACTATATATATGTTTGTTGTTTTGAGGTTAGATACAGAAAAAGACAAGGAAAAAGACTGATAAACAAAAGATTAAAACGTGAGTTTGAGTTATAAAAAAGAGGTGATAAAGTTTAGGTATTTTCTAAGTTCGAAGTTAAATTTTTGGTGGTGCTAAAGCTAAAGATTGGGAGTATCCGTTGTATCCTGGGAGACGATCGTCAACAAACCATTCGCACCTGTGGGGACGAAATCGTTCTTAAGGAAGCTGTGGTATTACACAGACGTCGTAATATTATCAAAGAATTCGTATACAGGTTCTGTATTATTTCTCATGTATTTAATTTTATTTCTTAATTTATAATATATATATATATATATTTATAAATATTTGATTAATATTCATTTAGTACTTACAATCTTAAGAATGAATCGTATACTGTTAATCTATTTATTTATATATATATACATATTGGTATATGATTTTTGTTATGTTTTAATATATTCCCGAAGATAATTTTTGTGGATTTATTTTTTATGGTCAATTTTAATTTAAATTGAACTCATAATCCGAATGTGGGCGACGAGACGAAGAAAACGTGACAAACGACGTCGAAAATGGAGGTCAGACGAAGGAGATACGGCCGGGTCATGAACCAGGTCGCGATACCCATGACCCTACCCGGTTCAGGAAAACGGGTGAAGAAGAAGACCCAAAATGACGTCGTTTTGACGCGTTGGGCATCTGGGCTGAGGCAGCAGGCCTAGCATGGCTTGGGCTTAGGTTTGGTCTGGGCTGGGCTTGATCCTGGCTAGGCTTAGCCTGAGCTTGGGTTGGGCTGGGTTTGGGCCTAGTCCAATTGGGCCCAATAGTGGGCTGAGGCACAGCCCGTTTGTAGGGCTGGCCCATGACACGTGGATAGCCACGTAGTCAGCCACGTGCATGACACGTGGAGCCTTTTAAGCTGACATGGCATGTGCCACGTGGAACGTTGACCAATGTTGACCGTTGACTGTTGACTAATGTTGACCGTTGACCAACGTTGACCAGTGTTGACAGTTGACTGGCATTGACGGTGTATACAGAATTTATGTGGGTGTAAACAGAAATTTGTGGGTGTATACAGTAAATCTGTGGGAATTTTAAATTGAGTTTTAAACCTCAAATTTGTGCAATTTTCTTGGTGAAATTTGTGTAATTAGTATGTTAGGACAATTTTGTTCAACAACTAACGAATTTATATTTCCTTCGTATACAGGAAATGGCAACAGAGGTTAATATTTCCTTAGACAACGTGAATACCGTTCCTGTGGCAAAAGCGCCAACTTTGATGGCACCAGTTTCTGTACCCGTGAATCATGCGGAGAAACCGGAGAAATTTGATGGAAAGGATTTTAAAAGGTGGTAACAAAAGATGCTATTCTATTTGACCACATTGAACCTGTCTAGGTTCTTGACTGAAGAGGCACCAGAGAGCAATGAGACTAGCGATGTGAGTACTCTCATGGCTGTGGATGCTTGGAAGAGTTCCGACTATCTGAGCCAGAATTATATTCTGAATGGCCTATCTGATGCTCTGTATAGTGTATACAGTAGCAAGAGGACAGCGAATGAGCTGTGGGAATCTTTGGATAAGAAATACAAAACTGAGGATGCTGGATCCAAGAAGTTTGTAGTGGGTCGTTTCTTGGATTATCAAATGGTTGATACCAAGACAGTAATCAGTCAAGTCCAACAGCTGCAGGTAATCATACAAGAAATCCATTCTGAGGGGATGGTGAATAGTGAAGCTTTTCAAGTGGCATGTGTTATTGAGAAACTGCCTTCAGGTTGGAAAGACTTCAAGAACTACCTTAAGCATAAGCGAAAGGAGATGAGCATGGATGATCTGATTGTTAGACTTCGCATTGAGGAAGACAATAGACGATCAGAGAAGAGATCATCATCAGAGGCTTACGCTAAAGCTAATGTGGTGGAACATGGTCTAGGCTCCAAGTCCAAGAAATTTGCTGGAAAGAATTCCAAGCTAGGTCCCAAGGGAGGGGTGTTTAAACATTCCAAATTCCAAGGGAAATGTTTCAATTGTGACAGGATAGGTCACAAATCGGCAGATTGCAGACTGCCGAAACGGAAAAATAAAATGGCACATGTGGTGGAGAAACTCACCAGAGAGGTCGATGATATCGACTTGAGTGCCGTAGTTTCTGAAGTGAATCTTGTTGGGTCAAACCCAAAGGAGTGGTGGATTGACACTTGTGCAACTCGCCACATATGCTCAGACAGAGGATTGTTCACTTCCTTCAAACCAACTGAAAGTGGGGAGAAGTTATTCATGGAAAATTCTGCAACGTCTGAAATAAAAGGTAAAGGGAAGGTGATTCTGAAGATGACCTCTGGGAAAGACCTGACTCTGAACAACGTGCTGTATGTACCAGATATACAGAAAAATTTGGTATCTGGATTGCTTCTAAGCAAGCATGGATTTCGCATGGTGTTTGAGTCTGATAAGGTCATATTGTCAAAATGTAATATGTTTGTGGGAAAGGGCTATGTAGCCAATGGGCTTTTCAAACTTAATGTAATGACTGTAAAGCCTAAAAATATGAATAAAGCTAGTACTTCTTCTGTTTACTTGCTTGAGTCTTCCAATTTGTGGCATGGTAGACTAGGACATGTTAATTATAATACTCTGAGGAGATTAATTAACTTAAATCATATTCTCACATTTCAAATTGACAATAAATACAAATGTGAAACTCTCGTTGAGGCAAAGATGACGAGGTTATCATATCACACTATTGAAAGGAATACTGAACCTTTAGATATGATCCATAGTGACATATGTGATATGAAATTTGCACCAACGAGAGGAGGCAATAAATATTTTATTACCTTTGTTGATGATAGCACAAAATATTGCTATGTCTATTTGTTAAAGGGCCAAGATGAAGCCTTAGGGAAATTTATACTCTATAAGGCTGAAGTTAAGAATCAACTTAATAAGAAAATTAAAGTAATTAGGAGTGATCGCGGTGGCGAATATGTAAATCTTTTTGGTGAATTTTGTGCTGAAAATGGGATTAGACATGAAGTCACTCCACCGTATTCACCACAGTCCAATGGTGTGGCTGAATGGAAAAATCGAACCCTCAAGGAAATGATGAATGCAATGCTGTTAAGTTCTGGGTTACCTCAGAACTTGTGGGGGGAAGCTATTTTATCAGCAAATTACCTTTTAAATAAGGTGCCCCGGAAGAAAGAGGTGAAAACACCTTATGAGCTTTGGCATGGAAGACAGCCCTCCTACAATTATTTATAAATGTGGGGGTGTCTAGCCAAAGTAGTTGTACCTATTCCAAAGAGAGTAAAGATAGGTCCAAAAACAGTTGATTGCATTTTTATTGGTTATGCACAAAATAGCAGTACATATCGATTTCTTGTGTACAGATCTGAGATTTCAGATATACACAGAAATATAATAATGGAATCGAGAAATGCTACATTTTTCGAGCATAATTTTCCATACAAATCTGATGAGGGACCGAGTTCGTCAAAACGAACATTTAAAGATGTCTATGATGATAGTCCAGATAGTGATCATGGACAAGATGATGAGATTGAAGTTAGACGTAGTAAGAGAATAAGAACAGAAAAAACTTTTGGTCCAGATTTTCTTACTTACATGCTCGAGAGCGAACCTCAAAACTTTCAGGAAGCTATAAACTCTCCTGAATGTTCTTTATGGATAGAGGCAATCAAAAGTGAAATAGATTCCATTTTGCAAAATCATACTTGGGAGTTAGTGGATCTACCTCCTGGTTGTAAACCTTTGGGTTACAAGTGGATTTTTAAGAGGAAGATGAAAGTAGATGGAACTATTGATAAATATAAGGCAAGGCTAGTAATAAAGGGTTACAAACAAAAGGAAGGCCTTGATTATTTTGATACATATTCACCAGTGACGAGAATAAACTCCATAAGGATGGTGATTGTTATAGCAGCCTTACGGAATTTAGATAAACATCAGATGGATGTAAAAACGGCATTTCTAAATGGGGATCTTGATGAGGAGATTTATATGGAGCAACCTGAGGGTTTTTCTGCTCCAGGACAAGAGAGAAAAGTTTGTAGACTGGTGAAATCTCTGTATGGTCTAAAACAAGCTCCAAAACAATGGCATCAAAAATTTGATTCTGCCATGTTGGAAAATGGGTACAAAATAAATGAATGTGATAAATGTATCTATATAAAAGATACAGACGATGGATATGTTATTTTATGTCTATATGTAGATGACATACTTATCGTGGGTATTAACGATAATATGATCCAAACTACCAAAGCTTTGTTAAATACAAAGTTTGATATGAAAGACATGGGGCTTGCAGATGTGATACTGGGAATTAAAATTTCCAGGTCTTCGAATGGAATCATTCTTAGTCAGTCACATTATATAGATAAAATACTGGATAAATTCAGTAATGAGGATACTGGTATAGCCAGAACACCTATAGATATGAATTTACATCTTTCCAAGAATAAAGGAGAGGGTGTTTTCCAAGTGGAATATTTTAGGGTGATTGGAAGTAGGGGTGAGCAAAACCGAACCAAACCGTTCAAACCGAACCAAACCGTTGCTTTTGGTTCGGTTTGGTTTGGTTTGTAGAAGAAAATGGTTTGGTTTGGTTTACTATGTTAAAAAACCGTTATTAATGGTTTGGTTTGCGGTTTGGATAATTTTTGGACCAGACCAAACCGCAAACCGCACTTAATATTATATACATTTATAATATTTTTTATTATTAATAATATATATAACTAATATATATTTTTAATTTTTAGTTTGGATTGTAATACTTTGTTTTAATTTAGATTTTGAATTGTAATATTTTTAATTTGAATTTAATATTGTAGTATTAAAATTAGTTTAAATTTTGAACTACAAAATTAAATTTTAGTCTTGTAGTTATTTTGGACTGTAAAATTAAATGTCGCAGTCTAAACCGTTAAACCAAACCGGACCAAACCGTTTATGAATGATTTGGTTTGAATGGTCCTAATGGTTTGGTTTGGTTTGTTGTTAAGCTAAACCGTCATTTATGGTTTGGTCTGAATTTTTATAAAAAACCAGACCAAACCAGACCGCGCCCACCCCTAATTGGAAGTCTAATGTACCTGATGAGTTGCACTAGACCGGATATAGCCTACTCAATAAGTAGACTAAGTAGATACACGAGTAATCCAAACCAAGATCATTGGAAAGCGATAGTGCGAGTACTGAGGTACTTACGATATACTCGTGATTACGGACTGCACTACACAAGGTATCCAGCTGTATTAGAAGGATATAGTGATGCTAGTTGGATTTCTGATATAAAGAATTCAAAGTCCACTAGTGGATATGTATTTACATTGGCTGGTGCAGCTGTAACATGGAAGTCCTCCAAACAAACAGTTATAGCTCGTTCCACTATGGAATCTGAGTTCATAGCTTTGGACAAATGTGGAGAAGAGGCTGAATGGTTACGTCAGTTCTTAGAGGACATTCCACAATGGTCAAAACCTGTGCCTGCAATTAGCTTACTTTGCGATAGTCAATCTGCAATTGGCAGGGCACAGAATATCATGTATAATGGAAAGTCTAGACATATACGTCGAAGACACAATTCCATTAGACAGTTAATCTCAACTGGAGTGATTTCTATAGACTATGTAAAGTCGAAAGAAAATATTGCGGATCCGCTAACCAAGGGGTTAAATAGAGAATTAGTTGAGAAGTCATCGAGGGGAATGGGATTGAAGCCCGTGAAAAAAAAGTCGATATAATGGAAACCCGACCTATGTGACTGGAGATCCCAAGATCTAGGTTCAACGGGACAACGCAATTGTAAAGGCTGGTATGAATCACTGTGGGGGTTTTTACCCTTACCCATTCCTATGATAAAACAGTGATAGATATAAGGTTAAGCTATGCTTTTAATGATTCTCGGATGTTTGGTAATCTATAAGGATTATATGGAAACAGAAGAATCACCTATGTGGGAGTGAAGAGGGGCCGCTTCAAGGAGAATTGTGGTGGGAGCAATTCTTTAAACTCTTGCAGAACCAGGACGATGTTCATGGCCAAAACGAACATAATAGTGAGAACTAGAAAATATCAGAAAGGGGTCCTGTGTGAGGTGTATCGTCATTTACATAAATGATATAATGGTTCAAAGACATCGTGTCTACCATTTAATCAGTAAGGTAAATACATTTTTACAAGGGAAGGTTCAAAGAGTAACATCTACCTGTCCTATGCAGACTCCAACTGTAGAGCTTTATCACCTGTGTGTAGAATGAGACTAGTTTAATTTATTCATGTGGGGGATTGTTGGTTTTGTAACTGTTGCCGGTTACAAACGTTTTTATTGAATAAATTAAATATATTAAATAGGTTTTAATTTGTTTTAATTTTAGTTTTAATTGTTTGTTTGTCATTTACTTTTTTAATTTACTATATATATGTCTGTTGTTTTGAGATTAGATACAGAAAAAGACAAGAGAAAAGACTGATAAACAAAAGATTAAAACGTGAGTTTGAGTTATAAAAAAGAGGTGATAAAGTTTAGGTATTTTCTAAGTTCGAAGTTAAATCTTTGGTGGTGCTAAAGCTAAAGATTGGGAGTATCCGTTGTATCCTGGGAGACGATTGTCAACAAACCATTCGCACCTGTGGGGACGAAATCGTTCTTAAAGAAGCTGTGGTATTACACAGATGTCGGAATATTATCAAAGAATTCATATACAGATTTTGTATTATTTCTCATGTATTTAATTTTATTTGTTAATTTATAATATATATATATATTTATAAATATTTGATTAATATTCTAGTATACAGCCAGTATTCTTAAATGAAAACTGATCGAGCACAGCATTGAGAACCTGAATGTATTTGGAACTCTTCTAGAAGAAAATGTCAAACTAATACGATTACAGACCCAGTCATTTTTAAAAAACATACCAGTCAACTCTCTAGATTAACTTATAATTTTCTTAAATTATTTGCTATTCGGCCGCAATTTGAATGGACTTTAATTTGTGTTTCCTTGAAATGTACACAAGTGGGAATTCGCTCATGTCAACCATATCTAGTAAATTAAGAACATGACACTACAAATCCTGGGGAATTAGCCGAACATATTAGTTCTTTAGTAACATCATCATGGTCGAAATATATAATTACGGGTTATTTGTCCACTCAATTTAGTAATTTACTAAAATAAAATCTAATCTGCCGCTGTTGAAATAAATCTATAATTCCTGTGATATTGTTCAAAACATTATTTTTATAATATTAAGAGGAGTTTTGGTTTCCTACACGTGTGAATATGCATAATTTTAGGAAGTTGATGTTGCTGAAAAGTGGCAAACAACACTTTTGAAGCTTGAAACAATTGGAGATTCAGCATTAGAGAGTAGTAGTGTTGACTCTTTTATCATTTCTAGAGATTACAATTGAAGGAAAATTAAAGATTATCGTTTAGATTTAAATTTGTATGTAATGGACTAAAACAGAAATTTGATCTTTATAAATTTCTCTATCGTGGATTGCTCCTTTGTCTCTTTGATTTTCATTCAACATAGCATATAGGCTGTTTAGATCTACCATTTTGGACTTCAAAGTTTTTGCTTCAAGTTCAGCACCTCTTAATGGTAATGAAGCTTAAAAAATTAACTGATTTGGCTGGCTCTGTTTGAAAGCTAGAAAGGAAAGATGAGAGACATTTCCCAATATATATTATTTAGACTTTATGGCAGTGATGCCCCTAAAGTATTACACTCGTGCACTTCACTTTTTGTGATTTCGAATTAGACACTAATACTATTTGATCTTTAGAGCATTTTTAATTGCTATGTGAATTGAAATCTACATGGCACATAGAATAGAAGTCTTTATTGCTTATGTGGTAAATATCTATTTAATAGACAGTGTATATTTAAATGTAGTCTCCAATAAAATCTGTTCACAATAAAATTAATAAATAATGTATAATTTTTTTAAAATAAAATTAAACCTAATCAAAATAGAACTGACAAAAAAAATAAAAAACAAAAGAATGACTTTCATAATTTTCTTTTTGTATTTTTCTGCGTTTTGCTCTCTCTTCGAATTCACATTTCATAAAGGTAAATTTTTATTTTTTTATATTTTTTGAAGTAAAACGAAATTGTACTATATATATACAATTATGAAAGAATATGTATTAAATGGTATTGCCTGTTATTTTGTTTGTTTGATTGGTCGGAAAGAATTACAGCAAAAGAAAAAAAAAATTGATCTGAAAGATATAGTGAGAAATTGAAGAAATCGTACAATTTAATTCAATTTCTTTTCGTCTTTTTCTTTGCTTAAGGGATTCTTTTCGTCTTTGCTTGAGGGATTGGGCAATTCACCGGACCAAAAGTAGAAAAGAAACAAAAAAAGAGATTGGGTTGTATTCAAAAAGGTAGCTCAAGAGTAGGTACGTATTTTCTTTTGTGTCTGAATCAAAAAATCAAAAAGTTTTACTTACTGGAAGATAAAAATCTGATTAGAGGTATTGATGAATCCTAAATGAATTGAGGTATTTGATGGAGAAATTGATTTGTTTCTTTGAGCGAACAAGAACAAAGGAGTTAAAGATCTGAAGCACTTCTATTCATGGAGCATTTTTTTTCCGTCTGAGCGCGAACAAGAAGAGGGAAAAAAAAATTATGGCGCAAAAAGAAAAAATCCAAAATAATTGAAAAAAAAAATTAGTAAATTGCTGAGTCACAATGTCTAAAATACCTTCTAAAAGTAGACAGTCTATTTGCCAATGTCTATTTTTTTTTTACACATCAGCTTAACAAAGCTAATAAACAGAATCAGAGAAGTTTTTTTTTAAAATTTTTCTATATTTATGATATGACAATAAAAATAGAACAATCCACAGTATCATTGGAGATGCTATTAGAAAGACTCACTCAAAATGGAAGGGACCCATCATTTTTTAACATTAAACCCCACGTGTCATACGTGTGTCATAGTTTTTGAGGGGTAAAACTGTCATTCCAGCCCCATATTCCAAAGTGTAATAGATAACTAATACTAAATAAGTCTGTTTCTTCTTCTATGATTGAAAAAGTTTCAATATTAATTAAAAAAACTTACAAGATATCATCAATACAAACTTTCTGAACAGATTGGACTTGACAACCGTAGTTGGTATACAAAATAATCACATGAAGATTGAGAATGAAGTTTTGAAGAAGGTGATCTAAGCCCACCATGGATTTTCACCTGTTCTGAAATCAGTCTCGACCCATGGGACGAACACTACCTTTCCATCATCAATATCAGCATGTGCCAAAGCAAGAGACTGTTCCAAATGAAGAATTTTAGATCCAATTAGCTTGCAGGACTTGTAATTCGAACAAAAGTTATATAAGTTCAAACATAAAAAAGTTGGTTTACCTCGAGACAAGCATACAAGTCATAGTTTCAAATCATCATAATTGTCACTTTCATATTTATGGTTACCACTTTCGAGATCATCGAGACATTTTTCATGTTTGAAATTATAACTAAGAGCTGGAATTCAAATAATATAGTAACCATGGCAACAAAGAGAAAGGCAGAGAAGTAAAGGTGGTTTGGTTGCTTACTAGAGGAGCAGGTCCCCTGACAACGCGGCCTTGGTTGTTATACTGAGAACCATGGCAAGGGCATATGAATTTTTTCTCAGCAGCATTCCACGGCACCACACACCCAAGATGTGTGCACACCGCGTTGATTCCAAACGTTGCAAGGGTTCTATCATTCTCCACAACAAGGTAGGTGGGGTCTCCCTGCAAGTTCATGAGAAAGATCATATCATTTTTCATCATTCAAATCTCTCCTCATTGTCTTTGTGCATTCTGGGGCATCACATATGCAAATTTTTCCAAGAAAAAATTAAGGACACTTCAATATAATTTTGTCTAGGAAGGAATGTATTTTTGAGAGCGAAAAATTTCAGAGTACCTTTAACCCCTGAGTTAGGGTCCTATCACCAGGACCATGGGTCTTAAGCCATTCAGCCGCAATAACATCGTTTCCAATGGCATCTTTTGCTACGGTACCACCACCGGTACCACCCGCCCTATTCAATTGCCAGTATTTATTAAGTTACAGAGCTTAAAAAAGAATGTCGTAAACAATTAGATTTTTTTCTTTTTCCATATTGAACATGTATTCTAAACGATCTCAAAACAAAACCAAATATTGAAGGGCATTTGAGATCGTTTCCATATTGTAACATATGTATATATATTTACTAGAAATGATTGATTACTTGTTGATTACTCAAATTCAAAATTATATAAGAACAGCACAAAAATTGGCACGAATAGAATGCCACATATCAATATATATCAGTACAACAAATGATGGGGCTAATTTTGTAGTTTTACTTGGCATAGAAAACAGAAATTAGAAATGACAAGGAATGTTGAGCTTACCCAGGTGGGGCAAAGAAAGTGGCATAAGGAACCAACATTCCAGCAGAGGGGAGAGAAATAGCACCCAAAAGCAGCAAGTTCAAGAGCTTCCTTTTTTCCATGTCTGGTACACGGTCAGCCGGAATGCTAGTGGCCTGGCAAGTTATTCTCATACCCTTTTCCTTTCCAACAAAGTTGGTCCTTGTGGGCTTCAGCATCAGAGCTTGGGAAGAAGAAAATATTCCATTCTTGCTCGAACACAGCTGAAGAAAATAAACACAGGTTGAATTGGATTTTTCTTTTCTCTTCTCAAATTGTAAATGGGAAACTAAAAAATTAGAAGTCTGTGCAATAATGATGAGAAAGGATGAGGATTATTACCTGAGAAGGAGTTGCAGGCGAGAGAGTAGAGGCAGCCATGGAAGTGAGTGTGGGAGAAACAGAGAGGTGGGGGTGTTGAAATTTTGAGAAGGAATGTAAAAATCAGCAGCTAGTGGATAAGGCAAGAGATAAGTGTTTGATGGAAGATGAAGGATGTTACAGAGCCACATGTTGGGGATCATATATTAGTCATCGCTATAATTTGTTTTCTTTTTTTCTTTTATTATTTTTTTTTTGCAAATCCATATTCTACTAATTTTTTGATAAAAATCTGTTTATTATTGGTCCAAATTTTTAATCAGCAATTGAATTTCATTTTGGACGGAATTTAAAAAAAAAAAATGAGAGAATGACAAATAAAGATGAATTTCTAAAATATTGTCCTAAAAAGAATTATGTTGTAAAATTAGATTATTAGCTCTGTTAATTCCAAATTATATCTATAGTTGGACTAATTCCTAATTTTTTTCTTTGGCATATTTTTTTTTTGGGTGAAAATTTAAACTTCAGTTTTTGTGCATTTTAGTTTTTAAAATATTTTTTATCTACTTTTTAATAGTTTTAAAATATACAGTATATTTGATGCAACATGCAAATAACTTGTAAAGTTGTTTAATTTTGTTTTTGCTTATTACAGTAAATATACTGTAAATTTCAGAACAGTTAAAAATTAGAATAAAAATAGTTCAAAGATCAAAATATACTGTACTAAAAAAATAAAACTTAAAGATGAAAATACCAATAAAAAAAAGTTCAAAAACTAAAATACAACTCTGGACATGGATCAAGGGACTACAAAGCCAAGCCGATAAAACCTTAATAAAAATTTCATAGCTTTTTAACCTGGAAAAAAGCATTTATCGTAGCAATATAATTACTTTTGTCACCACTTTCTTATCCAAATAACAATTTTTTTTTTTATAATTTTATTTGATTTCATATATATATATGAAAAATGGGCATTTAACCAAAACTAAAATATGTAACTTTTTAGTTTGATTTGTGTTGCATCATGCAGTCTTTCGTTTTCAACTGATAAGTCTGATATTAAAGTTTAATCAAGTCTAATTCGTTTAAAATCAAATTTAATTTGTTTGAAATGATAAACATATTTTTATTATGTACATATTATACATATATATATATATATATCAATAAATATATCCAATTTTATTTTAGTCGTTCAGAAACGAATAATCCTATTTAATAAGTTTTCAATACTAGCATTTTTCATCTTAAGACACAGTTTGATGTCTATAACTATAAAGTTAAAAACAAATATTTTAGAGTTTTAGAAACAAAGAAGAAAACTTCAAAAAATTATTTTGAAGAGAATACACAATTTTAGAGTCTGTTTGGCCAAGTATTTTAGAACAGTTTTTTGTTTTCTAAAACATAAAACAGTTCTCTAAAACACAAAACAGTTCTCTAAAACACAAATGAACCATCTGGTTGTCGTAATTTTTTGAAAACAATTTTAACACAACAAAATATCATATGGACCACCAATTTGGTATTATCCAACAGGTTTTGAATCCAATAATAGCCGAATTGGCGGAGTAGACTTGCCCAAAGAGTCTTGAGTTCCATGATCACCTGAACACCCAAACCGGTTCAGAGCCATTTTGCACTATTCAAGTAAAAATATCTTCAACTTTTTAAATTGTGAGTAAATTAGTTCAATTAAGCGTTGAACTATAAGTAATGTGGCATGTAACCCAATACTTCTAGAAGATCATTGTTATTAGAGCCTTGCTATATAATATATATAGGGATCCTAGTGAAAACAAAATCGCCTTCCACTCAGAGCCCGAAATGGTCAAAATTGTTCAAAATTGATGTCCCATTAATTTTGAGCTCCAAATGCACCATTTCACTCAGCTTCTCTCACAATACCCCTCCTCATTCAGCTTTGTCACTTGGCTTTATCTGTAACATCCCGTTTTGAGGAAAAAAAATATATATTTTTGAGTTGACCAGTTTGACTTTTTGTGCGGTTATGTTTCGGCTTTGACTTTGGTACAGTGCGTAGAGCTAGTCGATACGAGTCCGTAGACTAGTAGTACGCTTGATTTGGAGTTAAGACGGGGAAGTTATGGTTGTTTTAGTGTGAGAGGCTTTTTGGTAATTTGCAATGGCTGATTTTATGGGTGAGAATTGACTATTTTGCCCTTGTCTTCCTCTTTAAAAAAATGGCCAGACTCTGGAAATTTCTCAGCCAAACTCGAAAGCTACTCCTCCCCCCCCCCCTTCACCGCGCCCCCCTCCTTCCCACGCCGGCAGCCACCACATCTTGGGCGGAGCTGGCCGACAACCACCCCTAGATCGAAGTCGGCGACCTCCTCTTCCTCCCCGTACTGGTGGTTCGGCGTGAAACCACCTAGATCACCGGAAATTGCAGCGAAACAGAGAGATCGTGCAGCCCGTGCACTGTCGCGATACCACCTTTGGCTGGCCAGATCTCAATGTTCCAATCGAGTTAAGAAGCGTGCTTGGTACCGTTGGAAAGTTGGTGCGACGATCTACATTTTGGTACCAAGATTGATCTCAGAGACTGCCGTATCACGTCGGAAAACAGCCTTGAAGTTGCTAGAAAACCACCGTGACAGCCACCTTTCCACCCTGATCTACTCCGATCGCCAGCGAGTGGCACGACACAGCCACCACCACGAGGTTCAGATTTCGCCGGCGACCAGATCTGCACCTTCCTGAGCTCCGACGATCCTCCGACGCGCCGCCCACAGTCGCCACCGTTCTCCTCCACGCACCGCCGCCGATCTCCTCCCCTTCCGGCGAGTGAGTGCTCACCTCCTGTCCCAACGCATTTCGGGGGTCGTGGGCAAGCTTTCCGTACCTTCAATTTGGTCCAATTTCGTTCAGATTCGGAAACGCCCAAGTTCGGCCGAGATCCGATCTTCCGGGATCGATTCCGATAAATTGCTGCGAGGAAATTTTGAATTGACGGTAAATTCTTGTTCCTTGCGTCTCTAATTTCGTTTCGGTGTATAGTTTGTAGAAAAAGGACGTGAAATGAGGAAATCCAAAAAAAATTGGAGATTTTGCCGTTAGGAGCAATTTGGTAATTACTAAAATTGAAGGGCAATTTTTGTATTTATTGTTTTAATCTTGTTTTTTAAGGACTCGAAGAACTCCTTTGAGTCTTCAGTTAATTTTCGGTAATTTCAAGAATTGTTTTGGTAATTTATTTTTAGGTGTTCATGCACGTTCAAGGGTTGGACCGGAGATCCAGCAGGAGCACGCATCAGACCAGTGAGTGCAATTATTTTTCTAATTCGTTTTGAGGGTTATATGCTATATTTGATTGAATTTAAATTAATGGTTTGAATTGAATTTTCTTTATGCATTTACATTTTAATTATTAAATATGTTTTGCGCTGATTTAAATATCTGCATGAATTGATTCTATGATTTGATGAATTTCATATTTATTTGGAACAAAGCTGACAGGACCCGCCCCAGAAATCCTTCCAGATTACCCGGAGAGGCCCCGTCTGAGGAAGATTTCATCAGAACCCTTTCAACTGAGTGACGAGGCCTCTCCGGGTAATCTGGAAGGATTTCTGAGGCGGGTCCTGTCAGATTTGTTCCAAATAAATATGAAATTCATCAAATCATAGAATCAATTCATGCAGATATTTAAATCAGCTCAAAACATATTTAATAATTAAAATGTAAATGCATAAAGAAAATTCAATTCAAACCATTAATTGAAATTCAATCAAATATAGCATATAACCCCCAAAACGAATTAGAAAAATAATTGCACCCACTGGTCTGACGCGTGCTCCTGCTGGATCTCCGGTCTGCCCTCGAACCTGCACGAACACCTAAAAATAAATTACCAAAAAAATTCTTTAAATTACCGAAAATTAACTGAAGTCTCAAAGGATTTCTCTGAGTCCTTAAAAAACAAGATTAAAACAATAAATACCAAAATTGCCCTTCAATTTCAGTAATTACCATATTGCCCCTAACGGCAAAATCTCCAATTTTTTTCAAATTTTCTCGTTTCACGTCCGTTTTCTACAAACTATACACCGAAACGAAATTAGAGAATCAAGGAACAAGAATTTACCATCAATTCAAAATTTCCTCACAGCAATTTATCGGAATCGGTCCTGGAAGATCGAATCTCGGTCGAACTTGGGCGTTTCTGAATCCAATCAAAATTGGACCAAATCGAAGGTACGGCAAGCTTGCCCACGACCCCCGGAATGCGTTGGGATGGGAGGTGAGCACTCACTCGCCGGAAGGGGAGGAGATCGGCAGCAGCGCGTGGAAGAGAACGGTGGCGGCTGTGGGCGGCGCGTAAGGCGCGTCGGAGGATCGTCGGAGCTCAGGAAGGTGCAGATCTGGTCGCCGGAGAAGTCTGAACCTCGTGGTGGTGGCTATGTCGTGCCACTCGCTGGCGATCGGAGTAGATCTGGTGGAAAGGTGGCAGTCACGGTGGTTTTCCAGCAACTTCGAGGCTGTTTTCCGACGTGATACGACAGTCCCTGGGGTCAATCTTGGTACCAAAATGTAGATCGTCGCACCAACTTTCCAACGGTACCAAGCACGCTCCCTAACTCCACCGGAACAGTGAGATCTGGCTGGCCAAAGATGGTGTCGCAACAGTGCACGGGCTGCACGATCTCTCAGTTTCGCTGCAATTTCCGGCGATCTAGGTGGTTTCACGGTGAACCACCGGTACGGAGAGGAAGAGGAGGTCGCCAGCTTCGATCTAAGGGTGGTTTTCGGCCAGCTTCGGCCAAGATGTGGTGGCTGCCGGCATGGGAAGGAGGGAGGCGCGGTGAAGAGGGGGGAGGGGGGGTAGCCTTCGGGTTTGGCTGGAAAATTTCCAGAATCTGGCCATTTTTTTAAAGAGGAAAACAGGGGCAAAATAGTCAATTCTCACCCATAAATATTAGCCCTTGCCAAATTACCAAAAAGCCCCTCACACTAAAACGACCATAACTTTCCGGTCTTAACTCCGAATCAAGTGTACTACTAGTCTACGGACTCGTATCAACTAGTTCTACGCAGCTGTACCAAAGTCAAAGCCAAAACATAACCGCACAAAAAGTCAAACTAGTCAACTCGAAATTTTTTTTTTCCTCAAAACGGGATGTTACATTATCTCCATCCTTCATGCGTCTACCTTCTTCGCACTAGAGAAACAGAGACACCTACCTTCTTTGCACCAGAGAAACCAAAATGAAAGGAAATCAAAACACAGCGATCTTTTGCGTCTTCCTTTTTGCGTTTTCCTCCCTGCGTCTCCTTCACTTTGCATCAAGGAAGATAAAAAACGGAGGTAATTATTTTTATTTTTTTTGTTCATTAGGTTTTTTTTTTTCTTTCTCTAATTTAAGTTTCAATAAACTTGGGGTTTTTTGTTCTTCTTCTTTAATTGTTGTAAACGTAGAGTCTGAAGAGTGGGTATTTGTTGTTTAAGGTGTTTTTGAAGGAATCTTAAGTTATTTTGCATAATAATGATTTTCAATTTGCTTGTGAATGGATTTTTGATTTTTGTTTTTATTTTTGGTGGACGTGATATTCGTTGGGACAGTGAGCTTCAAAGCTCAAAAAACAAAGATCCATTTTAGGGTATTCTTTTCTGTTCATTAGGGTGTTTTTTTTCTTTCTCTAATTTAAGTTTCAAATAGCTTAGGGGTTTTTTTTTTCTTTTTCTTTAATTGTTGTAAACGCAGAGTTTGAAGAGTGGGTATTTGTTGTTTAAGGTGTCTTTGAAGAAATATTAAGTTATTTCGCATAATAATGATTTTCAATTGGCTTGTGAATGGATTTCTGATTTTTGTTTTTATTTTTGGTGGATGTGATCATCATTGAGACAGTGAGCTTCAAAGCTCAAAAAATAGAGATCCATTTGCACGACACGAAGTCGAAATCACTGCTTTGTTGTTCGGATCTTCGAAAGTTACTGGTGAGAATGTCTCATTACTTCTTCATTAGCTTTAACATTTTTTGATTTTTCATTCATTTGATCAGTTCACTATCCCTTTTTAGTTTTTTCATCAATTATAGTTTAAGTCTGTATATCAAGATTGAGATAAAAAAAAATCAAAATGAGTGTTGGTTGTTTTTGTATGAGATTATTGATTGATTAATAATATTTGTTATAGATTTTATCATATTCTTGGATCCAGATTTCCATTTTATTTGGATTACGAATTATTTACCTATGGACAACCTTCTTGCCACTGATTTCTATTTTATTTGGTATAATTTCTTACTAAAAAATGGAAAAAACTAGCTCGGAAACTCAATTATTTACTCCACAAATTGCAGATGAAAAGAAATCCAAAGTTGCACAAGAATTTTAATCACTTGAATGCATATGCACTGGAATGTGAATTTAGTGCGACGATGAGCAATAGCAAAAGAAAACCTAGAACAAATAAGTTAATTTGAAAATAATTTGTTTCCTCTAAAGAAGGGCAAACAAATGATTTTTATTGAAAAAGATTGAACGATTATGTCCCATGAACATGAAGGAATCAAGCAATTGTTCAAGTAAGTTGTAAAGCAAAGCTAGCATTGGTAAAACGATAAATGGGTTCGAATTGGATACTTAGTTCATTTACCATGTTTTGGTTATGGTGATCAATTATCCATGTTTTTGAATAAAGAGAATTTTAGATGCAAGACCAAAGAGTTTGTAGACATAAGTATTACATTTCAATTACAGGTTCCTAAAAAAAAACCTAAAAATTACATTACAATTAAAGGTTCACCCAAAAAAAAAAAAAAAAAAAAAAAAAACCAACTCGTAAACCTATAACAAGCAGACATAGATAGTCAATTGTTTTTGTCTAATGAGAGTTATTTGCTTGTTTTCTTGTTGCTTTTCAATTAAAATATTGAATATAGTATTTACATTGGATTTTAACTCTCGAACATTGGCATTTAGTTCCCAATTTGAGCTATTAGATTGTATATCATCATCCCAAACAAAGTTTCCACAAAACTCATCATCCAATAAAATAGCTAAATAATCAATAAGTCATTCAAAATTAAATTTAATGTACTACAGACTCTATTGTAGCATTTAGTTAGGATTTTTGAAAACAAACATTGATATTATAGCATTTTCAATCTTTTCTATTTGAATTTTTTTTCTTAACAATATATCTTTGGTTTCATATAAGTGACACAAACACATTTTTGTTAGATGGGAATATCATTTGTACTCGATGAGACATTGTACCTAAAAATAAATTAAATAGAAAAGGTTTATATTGAAGAAAAAAAATATGAGAATGGTGACATAGCTAGCTAGTTTAGGGTATACATATTAAAAAAAAAAAAAAGTTGAGAAAGGCAAATAGAATCAATAGTGGTGGTTGCGAAAAAAATCACGAGCAATCCACTAAGTAACTTCTAAGTTGTCCACTAAGTAAGAAATTAATGGTCTATATAAGTAAGAAATTAACTTCGAAACTGTCATTGTTTTTCTTTTTTTTGGTAATCAAACTTCTAAGCTGCCATATGTGTACATGTAGGCTGTCCAAATATAAAAAACAAAATGGAAGCGTGCTAATGGCCTTCATTCCAAGAACATGATCAAATATGATACATTAATCATTATAATTAACCCGAGATTACCAAAAAACAAAAAGGAAGTTAACTCATTTTCAATCCAAATAAAATGGAACAGTGGCAAGAAAGTTGTCCATAGGTAAATAATTTATAATCCTAATAAAATGGAAATCTGGATCCAAAAACATGATAAAATCTATAACAAATATTAGTAATCAATCAATAATCTCATACAAAAATAAGCAACACTCATTTTGATTTTTTATTTCAATCTTTATATACATACTTAAACTATAATCAATGAAAAAACTAAAAAGAGATAGTGAACTAATCAAATGAATGAAAAATCAAAAAATGCTAAAGCTAGTGAAGAAGCAATGAGACATTTTTACCAATAATTTTCGAATATTCGAAAAATAGAAAAGTAATTTTGCCTTCATGAGCCAACTCGCCGTGCAAATGGATCTCTATTTTTTAAGCTTTGAAACTCACTGTCCCAACAATGATCACGTCCACAAAAAATAAAAATCAGAAATCCATTCACAAGCCAATTGAAAATCATTATTATGCGAAATGACTTAATATTCTTTTAAAAACACCCTAAACAACAAATACCCACTCTTTGGACTCTACGTATACAACTATTAAAGAAAGAAGAAAAAAAAAACCCAAAGTTTATTGAAACTTAATTTATATATATATATATAAAGGTATTATGCGGACATAATTATATATGGATCATCACTAAAAAAAATTTTTTAATGACAAATTTGAAAGCTACTGTCAATATTTATTTTAGCAACAAAACAATAACTAAAAACAGTTTTTAATGGCGAATCTATATATATATATATACTCACTTTTACCCAACTGGATGTCAAAAAATTGCAATACATATAATTAATTACAATTAGTGTAGCTTTCAGTTATTTGCCAATATTTGAAACTAGTTGCTCTGACATAACTATGCCTTTATTTTTTATTATTTTTTTTGCAATACAATATAACTATGTTTCATTTTCATTTCAATCATAGCAAAGTTTTGAGTAAAATCAAATTACCAACAAAAAAAAAAAAATTATTAAACTAGAAATACAAGCTTGGACCAAGGATTAAAATTTTAAAAAATAAATAAGCAATTGTTGACACCTGTTACATTGACACATGGCAGAGAAAGAGCAATAACAAAGGTTAATAAGAGGTCCAGTCAGTCCAGTTGGAGTTGGCTTGACTTCCCACACGTGGAATGCTGTTAACCCTAGCGTATTTATGAACATGGCACCTTCACTATCAATCCTGGGCATTATCGATCCCAGAATAATTTTTTTGAAAATTATTTTCGAACATAATTGGCCAAACATCCCTTGTTTTCCCAAAAGAAAAGAAAACTGTTCTATATTCTCTGTTTTGAAAATAGAAAACAGAAAATGCGGCAAACAGACCCTTAATGTCTGCCATCTGGCATCTTAACTTATTCCGAACTTTTTCAAAATAGGTTGAAAGCATTTTCAACTTGATCGTCATAGTAACTAAACCTTTTTAGCCACAAGTGACATAAAAACTTCATGTTTCTAATTGGAAAAGGAAAAAAAAATTAAACTTATGTTAAACATATAAAAAAATATAAAAACAAATAGCATTGTAAAAAGTACAATATATTTAACATGGAATTTTTTTTATTTTCTTTTGGGCCTTCTTTATGTGGGGCCCTATTGGCCTAGCCCTTTTTGGTGGGATGCAGAAACAAGGGCTAAGTTGAGAGCCACACCACATAAGACTAAAGTGCAGATAATACAAACTGCTGGAGGTTCTTAAAAATTGGTGCACTATCTATTTTCCGCTATTTGAATTTCTCCTAGCTCTTTCTCCATGTTTTCCAACTTTGCAAAAGCTGGTATTCTCAGCTACTAAGCCTCTCGAAGAAATATAAATATCCCATGTCCTTTGGGGGATTAATGGAAGCCCCAACCTTGTTATCATTAAAGATGACCCATCTCCCATCTTTAAATATGTGAGCTACGTAGTGACCACATTGTGTGGAGGTTCCAATGTGGCTTACAATTCCAATAAGTCTGTATCCTGCATAACACCGAGTGAACAACTTGATCAAAATTTGCTGTCAAAACTGTCAAGGTAAAGGAATCAGCAGAAAAAGGATTTACTCGTTTTTGGGACCGAGTATCACTATATATTCTATTTCCTAAGCTTTGTAGAAGTCCTAGTAGCTTTTATCTTTGAAGAACTACGAACAAATACAACATATAAAATAAATAATGCTGATCGATAGGTATAAGATACTAACTCCCTGCTCCATCAGGTAGCCCAGCATCAGCAGCAGTAGGTATCGTGTTCGATGATGTTGCATCCATTTCAGTAGAAGCAGAAGCATCAGGATTGTTGAATATCCAATCTGTGGCTTTCTCAATGTCACCACCCTGCAAAAGACACGAGGTAAAAGGAAAAAATGAGAAAGGGTTGACAAATTTCAGTGGCTACACTCAAGCATCTTCGAAACAAATGAAAGCTATCAATTAATATTACCGATGCCTTCAATGCCTTCCTAGCAATTTCTTCTTGAAAGCCAAATGAGATCAACACGTCTAGTTGTGATTGGTCAATAACAGTCTGCCCTCCTTGAGATATAGGAGCATCTATATCTGGAAAAAGATGAGCGAATCAGCATCAGACAGCAGTACAACTACTACAAGGTAATGTTGCAGCTCAGCTGCTGGATTACACGGATAAGTTGATTTACCGACTGAAGATAAGTGTCAAAAAAATACAGTATTAAAGTGAGGATCAGTGTAATTTACAACAATGATGGTCAGTGTCACAACTCAGCAGAGGATCCCAAGTTTTTCCCAAAGTGAATAAGTTTTTGTCAAGATAAATACTAAATCAGATACCTGGATCGTCCATGTGAGAAAGTAGCCAATTCATTGCCTCTTCCACTCCAGCATTCGCGGTATTAATTGCAGCTTTCTGACAATGAAGCTGGCTAAATCCCATTGAAACAAGCTGGGAAACAATATCCTCATTGGCAATAGGCTTATTTGATTCCACCTCATCCGCAGGAACTGAGCAGAATATTTAACAAAGGCCAAGAGACACACATAAGATCAATTCTAAACCACATCAACATGACAAAGCAAAAATACATATACACGAGACCCAGAATGACAAATTAACACTCTCATGCTGCTGATGTTTTTCTTTAGTCAGCTTTAACTCAAAATTCCATTTGATATATGGCAAACAAGTATGTCAAAGTTACATGCCAAAAACATCTCATTGACTTCATAATTTGTACGGTCGTTTTAAAATTGAAGCAATACGAGGAAAAAAAAAATTGGAACTCAGCTACTTAACTGAAGGGGATATCCTAAATAGCATAAAAAGACACCATCTCTTCCATCATCTCTATCCCTATTTTTCTTTTAAGTTGGAAGAATGCACAGAGAATCAGCATAGGGACAAAACAAAACATGGATTCACCTTTACTTAGTTCTCGATGAGTAGAAGACTACTGCAGGATACATTAATAAATGAATATCTTTTACTAACTTGATGATCTTCTCTATTATAATCTATCAAATATTCTAAAGTTTATCATAACTTATATTAATTAATGCATGCCTCTTCATTAGTATTAATTAATATAATGCAACAAAGCCTTACCATGTCTTGCTTATAATTATATTCAGTTAACATAAAGTGGTTGCGTTTTAACATGCAGAATATATTTGACATGCGACCAGTTACGTCTAAGAAAGCAATAACATCTTTTTTCTAGTTAAAAAGTCTATTTAAAGTTTTGAGTGAATATATTGGGTATCGGATTCAACTTACAAGTGTCAAATCCCTGCATAGCTTGCTAGGCAACCATTGTCAAAAAGAAAAAGAATGAAATAGCAAAACTGTATACAGTTAAATACTCAAATCACAAGGCTGATACAAATGTCAGAACGTTTTAACATTTTATTGCATTTGGGCACCAGCTATCTATTAGAGGCTCACTGCAGTTCCACTCATAACTTAGTATTTTAGAATATCAGAAATCTGCCAAACCACATCACCATAAGATTCGTCACCAGTGACATGCTAAAAATTAGTGGAGGTCTAATATGTATCAAATAATACACTAAAAGAAAATAAACAAACACATATACAAGTGCGAATTACATAAAAAATTAGAATCTTCCTTTCAAAATAAACCCAGTAGGAATTTGAAAGCACAAGAATGTGACACATACCACCCTCTGGCAACAGCTCCTCGCCAGGCTGAAGCCCCTTGCTCCGCATGTGACTAATATCTATGATATCAGGAACATCTATATATACATCTGAATGAACAGAGAAACAAGCTCTCTCAGAAGTCTACATAATCTGTAAAAGAAATTGCAAAAATAAAATATCTAAGAAGCTGCACAAAAAAAAAATTACCAAGCTTTTTGGGCACCCAGCCCTCCTCCATAACAAATTTCCGCATGTGCAAGACAAGGTAATCAGGGAAGGAAGTTAGGCCCGCAGTCCTGTAGATATCCACAAAATGGATAGTGAAAACAAGTTTAATAATCCTAATTTACTTCCCATGAAAATATTATAACGGGGGGGGGGGGGGGGGGGGGNGGGGGAGGGGGAGAGAGATGATGGAGAGAGAGAGAGGTCTAAATTTCAAAACAATAAACCTAGCTCTCGTAACAAGACCCAAAAAAAAATCAATGACAAGTTGTGAACAAAAAGTCTGTTTGGCCCACAAAAATAGCCAGTGCATTTATAAATTAATTAAGCTATGATTCCAAAGACAGTTCAGATACATGAGAGATTTCTTCCTCAACAAATACTCCAATGCAGTATACAACATTCAAATACCAAAAACCTTACTTGATGGCTGTTGTCTTGGCCTTCAATGCAGTGCTGTAAAAATCATGTATCTCCTCTGGAGATGAAAAGCTTGCAAGGCATGCTTCTAAAGGCACCCTTGGACGTACAATTTCATCAGCAGATCTGCTAAACATAGGCAGGCTTAATAAAAAAAATTCACAGGGATAATCATAGGTTATTAAAAATCGATAAATAAATATAATGTTTTCAACTTACACTTCCTTCCCTTCTGAGGTTATTTCTGCTTTTAATTTCTGAAAGGCTTCAAGTTCTCCTGAATTTATAGATAAAAAGTTATGAGAATACAAGTTTTGAGAATAATGCTCCAGGAATAATAATGAACCCACCTTTATTCGTAGCTTCATGCAGGGGGATGTTTAAAGAAAGGATGTAATCTAGCCTTCTATTGTAAGCAACTTTTCCCGAGGAACACGATATACGGTCTTCGATACCAAACTTGAAACACCTTGCAGGATCAACCTCAGGTTTCCCAGAATTAACACGTTCAACTTGGTCAAGAAAATGTAGGAAGAACTCCAAGGCATCCTAAACAAATGTTGGTTTAAGTAATTAAATTAAAAAGAATGAAACAATATCACAAAATATTAACAACATTATAGGAGAATATAAAAGGATGAATTGTTAGTAATGGAAGAGGAAAGGTGGAGACTCAGTTTATATTATTTCTTCCTTTAAACTTCACCTAGCCCTAACCACTAGGTATTTTGTGGTAGCTAGTCGTCAATTGGTTGGTACAGCCTGCAGGGGCCACAGTAAGAGACCTAATTCAGACACCAGATCAGCCAAGTAATAAGCACATCGATGCTTCTATCTGGTATGTAGGACATCAAGCATGAAGCACTCCCCTTAAAAATTTTGCAATGGCATATTAAGCAAAGTGCAGCCTTAACCATGTATGGAGGTAATGTAGCTTCACAAGGTTCTCCATTTGAGGTTGAAATCATTTCGACCATTAGTGCATCCATGTGTACTATTTATTAACCTTGACAAGGACTACATTTGACCATTTAACATTGTGAACAGTGAAACATAACTCATTTGGCATCCCAACCACCTTAATACTAAGCTCAGAAGTATTTGTCTATGGGATGAGACAAATTAAGTTCCTAGAAGCTACGGAAGGTTAAATGATCAAGCAATCAGTGCATTAGTCATGTTATGTCATCAGTAAGGATATGAAATACAAGAGATACACTAAATATCTCATAAATGAACCTTTATTTCACACTGTGCATGCTATCACAAGTTAGTAAGTTTTTTTCAATAACAAGTGCACAATGCACAATATTATATGTCCCACTCCAATCTCTCCTTAATATCATCCAAAAGAAAAAAAAAAATATTTATACATTATCCAAAAGAATAGGCTCATAAATGTGTATCTTTCTTGTTTTAGGAACATCTAGCATTTAAAAAGCAAATATACTACATAAACAAGCTTATTTTTACAGCATTAAAATGCTTGTACGCACCAAGTTTTAGTGTACCATTAAAATATTACATGTATAGTAAAATCTTATGACCTTGGAATGTGTAATTAATTTTGAACCAAAAACATAAAGGACCCTAAAATCCAAATCTTATTTAATTGAATTTTTTTTTTTTGCCTTCAAAATAGCGTAGCTTAACTTTTTGCAACAGTGTCAACAGAAAAAGTTCTATTTCATAGGATTGAAGAAACGACAAACATACATTCAGACAAAACAAAACATAAGTTTCTTCTGTTATTAATCTATATCAATCATCATAAAAATGGCAATTAACCTGCTGTCTCATTGAAGAAAATTCTGGATGGCTTGCAGCAATAACAGCTTTGAACATACGAGGAGGTATGCCTTCCTGTTTCTAATTTTTGTAGAAGATGAATGAAGTAATAGAAATCAGATCAAGTCAAAAGAGAAAATATGCATGCTTATTGAGAATAATGAATAAGCAAACACTAACATGCTGAGACCAACACATTATACAACACAATAATTGAACAAAAGCAAAAAGGAAGTTTGCAAAAGTTAAAAACGTTAGAGAAGAACTTGACACCCAAAAAGAGTGAGACAGAAAAATAAGGTGCAAAGAGAAACCCTTATGAATTGAAAATCATATGTGAAAACTTAAAAATCCCAAAGGAAAAAGGGGTAAGAAATGTGATTTATTCCTTTTCCTTTGTTTAATGCACTTGTTGTTTTT
>QANX01005058.1:7443-50926 GCA_003254975.1 Ochetophila trinervis
CAAAATCTTCTTTTTTGAAAAGTTTTACGAAAACAATCAAATATTTCGCATATCAGAAAATTGCCCCAAAATTCTTAAATTCCATAAAAGCCATACTTTTTCTTTAAATCACCAATTTCCACAAAATTGTAAAATATCCAAAATATCAAAATCACCGATAACCATTTAAAACACAAATGCACATTTAGTCTTAAATCATCAATAATTTAAATCAGAATATAATATATTTAATAAACATAATTTAAAAGCGCAAGAAATTTCAATCAAAACAAATCATATGCAGTTAAATCATAATAATATATAATCCCAAAATGATTTAGAAAATAAATGCACTCACTGGTCTGACGCGTGCTCCTGCTGGATCTCTGGTCCAGCCCTCGAACGTGCACGAACACCTAAAAATAATTTACCGGAAAATTCTTTTAATTATCGAAAATCTAACCAAAGGCTCAGAGGAGTCCTCTAAGTCTCCAACTACAAAATTAAAACACTAAATACCAAAATTGCCCTTCAATTTTAGTAATTACCAAAATGCCATTAACGGCAAAATCCCCAAAATTGAATCACTCCGTCTCAAGTCTGATTTCAACAAACTTTATACCGAAACAAAATTGAAGATGCAAAGAACGAGAATCTACCTTCAATTCCAAGATTCGTCCTCGTCAATGGTCGGAATTGATCCCGGAAGATCGAACCTCGGCCGGGATTGTGCGTTTTTGAATCTGACCGAAATTGGACCAAATCGAAGGTACAGCAAGCTTGCCCACGACCCCCGGAACGCGTTGGGACGGGAGGTGAGCACACACTCGCCGGAAAAGGAGGAGATCGGCGGCGGCGCGTGGAGGAAGACGGCGGCGGCTGTGGGCGGCGCGTGCGGCGGTCGTCGGAGCTCGGGAAACTACAGATCTGGTCGCCGGCGTGCTCTGAAGCTCGTGGTGGTGGCTGTGGCGTCCCACTCACCGGCGATCGGAGTAGATCTAGGTGGAAAGGTGGCTGTCGCGGGTGGTTTTTCCGAAACTTCGCGGCCATTTTCCGACGTGATACGGCAGTCTCCGGTGTCAATATTGGTACCAAAATGTAGATCGTCGCACCAGCTTTCCAACGGTACCAAGAACGCTCCCTAACTCCACCGGAACAGGGGGATATGGCCGGCCAAAGGTGGTGTCGCAACAGTGCACGGGTTGCACGGTTGCACGAGCCCTCGGTCTAGCTGCAATTTCTGGCGATCTGGGTCGTTTCACGGTGAACCATCGGTACGAGGAGGAAGAGGAGGTTGCCGGCTTCGATTTATGGGTGGTGGTCGGCCAACTCCGGCCACGGTGTGGCGGCTACCGGCGTGCAAAAGTGGCGCGGTGAAGGTGGGGAAGGTCTCAGGTGTGGCTGGAAAATTCCAGAATCTGGCCAAAAATTTAAAGATGAAGACAGGGGCAAAATAGTCATTTCCCGTCCAAAAATATCAGTCTTTGCCAAATTACCAAAAAGCCCTTCTCACTAAAATGACCATAACTTCCTGGTCTTAACTCTGAATTAAGCATACTACTAGTCTACGAACTCGTATCGACTAGCTCTACGCAACGATGCCAAAGTCAAAGCCAAAATATAACCACACAAAAAGTCAACTCTGAGCCCACTCAAGGTCAAACTGGTCAAACTTGAAATTTTATTATTTTTCTCAAAACGGGATGTTACACTAATTGCACACTTCCTGACATAGCTTTTGTAGTTAATAAGCTAAGTAAATTTACCCATAACTCTAATACAGATAATTGGAAGGCATTAATTAGAGTTTGAAGTATTTAAGATATACCATGACATATGAAATACACTCTACAAAATATCATAATATGTTAGAAAGATATTGTGATGCTAATTGGATATCAGACACAAAAGTCCCAAAGCCTACAAGTGTATATGTGTTTACACTTGTAGGTGTTGCTATTCAAGAAAATCATCATAACAAAATTGTATTGCGATATCAACTATGAAATTTGAATTTATAGCTTTAGACAAAGTTGGACAAAATGTTGAATGGCTGAGAAGCTATTTATTCCAAATTGGTCAGAGCATGTACCTGCTATTTTCATTCACTATGATAGTCAGTCAGTAATTGGTAGGAAACTAAGTAATATGTATAACGGTAAATCTCAACATATACGTCCACGACACAATACCATTCAACAACTTCTCTCTAACAGAATCATAAATATTGATTATGAAAAGTCTAAAGACAACCTACTGAATCCATTTACTAAAGGTTTGTCTAGAAAGAAAGTTTATAAATTTTTGAGGGGAATGAGATTAAAGCCTAAATATAATGAATCATCATAAACATAAATCTAACATAGTTGAATGGAGATCCCTGGTCTAGGTTCAAAAAGGACAACATAAGTAATGTATGATTCACATGTAACACTATGAAGTATTATAAGAGAAAATACTTCTTCCCACTTCTAAGGTGAAATAATATTGCCTACAGCATGTTATTAGGATAAGTTAAACTTTTAATGATGTCTATATATTGAAAATTCAAATGAAATATGGTAGGATATTGTTATAGTTAGTCACCTATATAAATGTAGGAGTGGGGCCGCTTCTATGAGAATTACTAAAAGCATAATTCTCTGAAGCACTTATAAAAATTAGGTTTGTTCAAGGCCAAAATGAACACAATAATGAGAACTGATAGGCATAAAATGTTAATGTTTTTATGCCACTTTTTATACTAAATTTTATCTAGTTTATAATTAATTGTTAATGAAAAGTACTCAATTACTGTATTTTTTTATTTTCAGTAAAAGAAAGACTAAAGCTGGAATTACTATATTTCTGTGCAACCTTTACTGAGAAAATCATATCTGGAGCTACATTTTGAGGTTTTGTGCGATTCCAGTTGAAAATGATTCCAGATTCACTAGGATTCAATTCTGTAAAGTTTCATTTCAATTGGTTTGGCCAATCAGTACCAGTTTGATTTACAAAATCAATATTTCCAACAGTTGCGGCAGATTTACACCATCTTGAGTAAATTAGAATTTGAATGTCTTCCTGATGTCCAATTTGTACAAAAAATGTATGCATGAAAATCTAAGACATAGACCTGACTTTTGAAACCAGAATTAATGAATTCGGAGTCCATTTCATCATCCAAAAGGTACTTGGAATATGTCTGACGATCATTGGAGATATAAAAGGAAAGTATTTTGGCTTACTAGGATGATATTGATGATTGGACTGCCATGTCATCATACTCCAGCCATGTGTATGAAATTTGCCACATCATATGCCACATGGGAGGTAACATTATTCTAATTATATTAATTGGAATAATATTTAGATTAAAAGAAATTAAAGTTAAATACAAATTTGATTCCTAAGGAGATAAAAAATGTTTCCTTAAATCCTAGTGTGAACATGCAACTTTTATGTGTAATATGATGCCTCTGGATTGTTTATCAAAAAATATTAGAAATAGAAAAGTTAAAAAACCTCCTTGGTGAGAAGGAAACTTTATTTTGCTGAACTTTTGTGTTTACATCTATTCTTGTCTAGTTTCTTGCAGCATTTGCTATTTCATGATTACTCATACTTAGTATTGTGTCTTGTTTTCTAATGAATGTGGTTTCTCTTGTATCTGATCCTGTTTGCTGGTTCCATTAGATTTGACATTAAAGAGGTGTGTGCCCTGCGACTTGAAGGAGTTGCGACCCATGACTAAAGAAGTTGCTGACATTTTGATCACAAGGGTTCGTGATTCTATGTCATATATGTGGCCTAATTTGTATATAAATTGTAAGTTACTTAGCTAATATATGTTCTTTAGGTGGATGGATGGAATTTGGTCAATGAAGGTGGCATACTAAAACTGAACCAGTCTTGGACATTGAAGAGTTTCGTTAAAGGATTGGAATTTTTCAAGCTTGCAGCCGATGTTGCAGAAGCTGAAGGTGTCTTAAATTTAGCTCTTTTTTTTTATCTGTATGTGTGCACAATGCATTTAAAATTGAGGTACTTGGATATTAATATGTTTAATTAATGCCCATGCAGCTCATCATCCTGACATTCACCTTGTTGACTGAATATAACAATTGAGATCTGGACACATGCAGTTGGTAAGTGGATGATTGTTTGGTGTCATTATACTTACAATATCACCATTCACTAGTCCTATTGGTGGAAATTGGAATTGATTAAATTTGTGTCATTTACAGGTGGATTGACTGAGAATGACTTTATACTTGCTGCTAAGATAAACAAAATTCAGTTTGGCCATCTACTGAGGCAGAAAGCTTGTAGTTGATTTGTCAGACTTCTATGAAATGCGTAGGAAATGATATGGTTGTGTATTGTTTCGTCTTCTTTTTTTCTTTTCTTTCTTTTCCAAGTGGTCTGGTTGTTCATGTTTGGTGCTTTTTAGCTTGAAATGGATAGAGCAATAAAGGTGTAGTTTTTTGATATGGAGATATTTTATAGGAAAAATGATTGATTCAGGAAGTGCAGGCTTTCTATTGAAGACGTAAATGTTTGTAATATTCACAGGAATAGCAAATTGGATCAGCCTGTGATATCAATTTCGATTCAGAAATATTTGTGCATTCAATTTTATAAAAATTCTGGTATGGGTATAAAAAAAATACAAAAACTAATTACATATTTGTGTTAAATTATGTTTAATATTTTCTAAATGATATAATATTATGTTTTATTAAATTTATAATTAGAAATATATTACAATATATTTTATATATCATGTTTATTTAAATTAATAATTAAAATTACATTTTATAATATAATTTATAAATATAAAATATATTATTAAATTGAAATACAATCAAGTCCAGTCCAAAACTGCACCAAACACAGTATATCAAATCCTGTCATCTAATCCAAGATTACACCAAATACAGGACAATATTTGATTTTTCAAATCCTGCTTATATCCAATCCGATCCAATCTCACTAGTTATATCGATCCAATCTGATCTTGCGTACCAAACATTGCCATAGAAGATTAAACCTATTCCTATGTTCCAAAAAAAATGTTTAAAATTCTATTTAATATATTTATAAAGCCATTTTCATTATAGAATTGACAATGTTATTAATCTGTTAAACTTATATATATGTATATATATATATATATATATATTACACATTTTGAAGGAGTTAAANACATTTGCCATATAAGCAACTTAAACTTCTATTCTATATGCCATGTAGATTCTAATCTACAGAGCCATTGAAGATGCTCTAAGAGCATCTCCAATAGAATATGGATTGTTAAAATTAACATGCCACATAAACACATATAGATATTATTTTGAAAAAATGTTCTCCAATGGGAATGTATGTAATGGATGTTGAGCTGATGTGGCCTTGACATTGTCAAGATAAATGTCTATTTCTGGAGGCTCTGTCAGACATTGTCAAGTTTCCAAAAAAATAAAATTTTTCTTAAAAATCTGATTTGGTCAAAAATTAAAAATACTTAATAAAATATATAATTAATTAATAACTATAAATAATTTTTATGCACATTACTATTGGAGAATAATTTTTAATTTAATTATATATTGATGTCACATAAATTTAAACAATGTCTATTTTTATAACACATATACAGCAATCCATATTAGAATTCATTAAAATAAATAAATAAAAATACGTTTTATTAAATAAAATTCCTTTCCCAAAAATCTCGGTCTGAGCGTCTCGGGGGACATAAATGACATCACAAGACTTGACATGCATGCTCGCTGATTATAGGTATTCCATGATGACGTGGCACTTTGACCCATTCTCTCTCTCTCTCTAAAAGCCAACAACGACTCCCAAGTACCAACCTATTGGGTGACTCAGTCCAACTCGTTCTCACACAGCTCAGTTTCTCTCTCTCTCTCTCTCTCTGTTTCTCTACAGTGCTTCAGAGTTCGCTAAACATAATAACCAAGCGACTCTTCTGCTTATAGAGATTCTTCCAGTAAGTCCGTCTTCTTCTATAATATACGAAATAAACTGACCTCATTACCTTTTTTTATTTTTTATTTTCTTCATTTTCTTAGTTGCACTTTCCTCAACCTTCTTCTTGTCTCTATTGTTTGAATCCATGTGCCGCACTATTGCTTAGCTAGGGTTTACTGGGTCGCTTTCGTATTTGAATTTTCTTCCTCAGCAACTATCTAGACAGAGTAATGAAATAAACCTTTTTTTTTTTTTTTGAGAGAGAGAGAGAGAGAGAGAGAGAGAGTCAAGGGTTTTAGGTGGGAAAGAGATTAAGAGGGAAGGAGAAACAAACACCCTGTAATTTTTTTCAATATGAGCTATTTATGCCAAAACCTCATTTTTATCTCTTCTATGTCCTTTCCAGGATACTTCCTTTAATGGGCATCCACTAGTTCTTTCTTTCTTTTTCTTTTCAGAATTCCGTCTTTTAATTTTCTAAGATGTTGGGTGAGGAAGACAATAAGAACCGGCTTGCCGGTTCATCCCGGAAAACCTATCTGCGGTCTGTTTCTTGGTCTGACCGGTCACCAACTAAGCCTATTTCTAATCGTAGGCCGCAAAACAACAGCAAAGCTCGGTCTTGTTTGCCTCCACTTCAGCCCCTTTCCATTGCCCGCCGGAATGTTGAGGAGTGGCCAAGAGCCGGTTCTGATGATCTTGGCATTTGGCCTCATCCTCAAACCCCAAGATCAAATGTTAACCCACCTGAGAATTCGAATTCGGAACAAGAAGTAAGAGAATTCCAGTTCAAGAGGGACAAGCTAGCCTTTTTTGACAAGGAATGCTCGAGAATTGCTGAGCATATTTACTTAGGAAGTGATGCTGTGGCTAAGAACCGTGAGGTTTTAAGAAAAAATGGGATCACCCATGTGCTGAACTGTGCTGGGTTTGTTTGTCCAGAGTATTTCAAGATTGATCTTGTTTACAAAACGCTTTGGTTGCAAGATAGCCCATCTGAGGATATTACAAGTATTCTCTATGATGTTTTTGATTACTTTGAAGATGTTCGAGAGCAAAGCGGGCGGGTTCTTGTGCATTGTTGCCAGGGAGTGTCACGATCGACCTCTCTGGTCATTGCATACCTCATGTGGAGGGAAGGCCAGAGCTTTGAAGATGCATTTCAATTCGTGAAGGCAGCACGAGGTGTGACTAATCCAAACATGGGTTTTGCTTGTCAGCTTCTGCAGTGCCAGAAACGGGTTCATGCTGTGCCGGTTAGTCCCAATTCTATGTTAAGGATGTTTCGTATGGCCCCACATTCATCATATGATCCTCTCCATCTTGTCCCGAAAATGTTAAATCATCCGAGTACTCAAGCACTTGATTCTCGCGGGGCATTCATTGTGCATGTTCCTTCTGCTATATATGTTTGGTGTGGGAAGAATTGCAGCTCTGTGATGTCAAATAATGCAAGGGCAGCAGCCTTTCAGGTTATCCGGTATGAGAGGGCAAAAGGTCCGATTTGTAACATTAAAGAAGGTGAGGAGCCGGCTGAATTTTGGGATGCTCTTGCCAGCGGGAAGCCCTTAGTAGATGATTGCAGCAAGGTTGGGGTGAAAAACAAAGAAACTTGGTCTCCTGGACGTGATAAGCCTTCTACAGAATTTCGGATTGAAGTTGGCGAAAGGAAGGTAGATGAATATAATTTGGATTTTGAGCTTTTCCACAAGGCACTTGCAGGTGGGGTTGTTCCACCTTTTTCAGTATCAAACACCGGATCAGAAACTTGCCTTCCTGCTAGAGAAAATGGATGGAGCAGACTAAGACGAAAGTTTGCTATTGGTGTTATGAAAGAGCTTGTTATATCCTCCAAGGTGAACTGCGAGACTACTCCATCATGTGAGGTGTCAAACATGGGTACAGATACCTATAAAGAAGGAGAACGCCCTGCTTCATTGGTTGAACCTTCATCACCTTTATCACCACCAACAGATTTATGTGGTTCACCTGATTCGTTTGAATGTTTTCCAAATAGTAGCCCAGAAAGGATAGTAGATACTAGTAAACAAATAGAACACTCAGTAACTCTAGCTAATCCTTTGTCATCGCCAACACCTCCTTGTGGGTCACCAGATTCTTTCTCTTGTTTTCCAGAAAGAAGTCCTAATAAGTTCAGTTCCAAATCCCCTACACTGTCACCTTCTACGTCTGATTATGCCAGTTCGTTTACCTTTTCACCATCATCTTCTAATTGGTCTGACTTATCGTACTTTTCATCACAGCAACCTTCACCTTCTGGCTTGGATTCTACAGATCCTTTTTTTGTAAAGACTGCTTCTTTGGTAGATACTTCTAGTATACCATATAAAGAAAATGCCCCTTCATCACCAGAGGCGTTTTATGCTGATCATTCTTTGATAGTGGCAAGTCCTTTTGCATCAGGTAAAGGGATTTCCTCTTCTATTGCAGAGCGCAGGGGGAGTAATCCTCCACCTCGGATGTTGCTACCCTCAATTGATGAGCCACCTCCGGTTCCAAGGAATCTGGTAAGGTCATGGTCCTTCTCTATTCCTGACGAAGAAGATGATGCGATGGAAGACACAGATTTCAGCCAATCTGAGAATGAAGACAATAGGGATGAAGTAATGCTAGAGGCAGATAGATTAACCTCTAGAGACAAATTACAAAGGAGTGAAGACAATTGGACACAACTTCTTTAGTCGTCTGGATATGCCTTTGAATACTCTCCTGCAGGTTATTATATTAACTTTATACATCTTTTCTCTTATTGGTTTCCCTGTTACATGTCCTGGCTACTACACTATATGATGAGCGCGATTATATAGATTGTCCATCTTAAGGTTGTGATAATTGGAAGTACCACAATTATTAATGCATGAATATTAGAAATTAAGTTTGTATTTTAATCTTATGTCAAGTATGGCAGCTGATACTAGTTTTAGAAAACAAATCTCTACCATGAAAAAGAAAAAAAAAAGAAAAATACATGTTGCTCGTAAGTCTCAACTAAAGTGAACTTACTGCATTTTGTCTTTGGAACAAATTAATTAATGCGTGTCCGATTGGATTTTAACAAGTCCCTTATGTTTCTACTTCAATTTATTTCTAGATTTTATTTTATTTTTTATTTTTTGGGGTTTTCATGATTCTATCGATTCACAAACTCATATTATATGAAGGTAGAAACTAGAAACTTCACACTTGGGCTTTATAAAAGATTTATAGTAATCTTATTGTATCGAAATACTCTCTTACAAAAAAATAAAAATGAAAATAAAATTCACTTTGAAGCCTAGATGAGTGTGGTTTGGTGAGGATGAGGTTGGTGCAGGTGTGGCAAGTATGGGGTACATATTAAGAAACCTTAGAAGATGACACTCAGTATCTATTACAAAGGAATTTACTGTTTTGTGTAGTCGCTTGAAGATTGATGATTATTTGCTTAGATAAACTTATCAGAAAAAATATGAGAACGGTCCTTATGATGTTAAGGAAGACCGTTACCTCTTTAACATATTGGAAAGGCCACTTGTTGAGGTTGAAGCCAACAGCTCTTAGTTATCAAACATGATACAACTGTTGAAATAGTCCGTTTTGTGGACCGAGGTTTAAAGATTTAGACTTGATGTTACAAAATCACATGCATCCATATCTGCATCAGGTTTACTCGGTAAATGTATTGACCTAGTCTAATTTTAAGTTCAAAGTAGTGAGTGCCTCCAAATTTTGAATGCCAGAGCTTTGAGAGCATCCACTAGGCATCTTTATGTCTTCTTTTTCCCTAATGCTTAAAATGTCTATTCAGATATTTAGAAGCTTTTTCATGATTGATAAGTAATTGTTTTGTTTTGATGTCATGGTATTGAACTCCATTGCTAAAATTATTATAAATGGTGTTTTTACAGATAGTAAGAGAAGGTGAAGAACCAGAGCAGTTCCTAAATCATCTCAGTTATTTATTATTAGGGAAAACGGACTACAGAAGTTGCAGTTAAGATTGGTTTTGGAAACATTGAGGGCTTTCATAAAAGAAATTATAATGTTTTGGTGATTAAACTTAATGGAAATAGGTGATCAATCTGTTACAGATTTTGAAAGGTGAGTTGGCATCCCTGGCAGCTTCCTCATCTGCTTGTGTGATGTTTGGAAAGATAAGAAAATATGTACAGAGAACAAGCCTGCTGTGCACCAAATACTAATTTCAAAGTAAATAGTCTCAAAATTCTGTCTTTTTCACAGAAAATAATATATTAGTTGGAATAAGCAACTTTTTCTTTTATTTTTCTTTTTCATAAATTTTCTTTGGATGCATCCAGCACCCAAGGTGTTGGTTTTTCAGTTGGAAATGAGAAGCAAAGCTATTTTATTATATGAAAATTGCCATGCTCTGCAGTCTGCGGATCTTATATTCAGAAGGGTTGTTCTCTCTGCAAGTGTCTAAAGAATGTATATAAAATGTAACTCATTCTGCTTGTTAATCCTTAATTATCAGCTGAAGTAGCAAAAAACTATTCAAGGACTTGGTTTGTCTTAAAATTGATGACTGGCTGATTTGTTTAAAGAGTATCAGCCTCGGAATTATAAAAGAAAAAATCATAATATTTAGCTTTTGGTCTGCATCAAACTGCGACACAACACCTTGAATAGGAAGGAAAATATTCAGTCCAATGTTGTACTTGGAATAAAGTTTGAATTCATTTTAGAAGTTGCTAATCCAACCTCCTAAACAAGAATTTAGGTGGGTTAATTTCATCTGGTAGGTATAACAAAGAACCAAGAAAGATATTAAAATTTGGTCTAATTTCCACCTTAAAGACCAGCCCATACTCCATACCTCATCACCTTAAAATTTGGTCTAAATTCATCTGGTAGGCTCTCTCTATTCTCACTTTGAACATTCAAATTACAGAAAATAATAGTCTTAGGCCATTTCTCTCATCATGCCAAAGACTGACCAAGAATGGGACGTTAGAGGAATAGAATAAATTAAAATATACAATTATTATATTTTGTCATGGCTTTGTTTTATATGATTAATTTCCAGACGAGAAAATTTTGGCCATATTTGAGTTTAATTGACCCAAAAAAAAATATATCGGATGAGATTGCAATAATACATTAATAAGAAAATATGTGTTTTAAGCTGTACTCATTCAAACTTAATATACCCAACGAACGGAATATATTGGTTATTAGTTTATAACTTGTCAAACTTCAAAACTATAGAGAACCAGAAGTTTTGGAATATAACATGGATAGTACTTATTATTTGTTAATTGTCAAACTCATTATTTCATTAATTGTCAAACTCATTATTTGCAAGAAAAACTAACTCACATGTGGAACTACCTGTTAGCAATCTCACTTTTAAAAGAAAAAAAGCTAATTATTCTATTCAAATCAAATACAGCAATTCACACAAAAAAAAAATAAAGAAAAAAAAAAAACAGGAGTCAATAAGCAAAAAACAGTTCGTTCTTTGTCCTGTCACCTGTGTTCTCTTCTAATTCTTAGAATCTTTTTTTATCCATAACCAAATATTCAAAACGAGATTTTTTATTTTTTTAGAAAAAAAAAAAGAGGGCAGCTAATTTAAGATTTATATAATTTTTTTATTCCATGAAGTTAATAAATCATCTAAAATTGTTCTGTTTGAACATTTTAAATTAACATTCTTGCATTGTTAACGCTACCGAGATCTAATTTTGAACTTCCTAAAGCTGATAAAGGTCAGGACAAGCAGACGAGGTGTGGTCCACTAAACTCCATACCATTTAACCCTTGGCCAATAATCAATATGCCAACTGAAAATAACATAACCACCTTAAGAAACTTGGCAACTAGCATAATTAGAGCAAAAATTCAATTTGCTTACTTCTGTCAAGAAAAGTTCACAAACTAAAGGAGTGGATTTTTATCTACTTGAAAGGGACTCCAACAGTAGTACTCATATACTAACTGTCATCAAAATGTTCACAAACTGTGGAGTGCCCTTTGATCTAATTGAAAGCTACACCAAAAGTAGTATTCATTTACTTTCTGTAAAAAAACGTTCACAAACTGTGGACTGCACTTTGTTCTAATGGAAAGGAAATGATACAAACTCACCCCACAGTATTAGCAGCAGCAGTAGTAGTATTCCTCCTTATATCCCATTCTGACATCTTAAACGAGCCATTGTTGGACCCAGTGCGCTACCTCTCAAGGCTCTGTTAGACCATGAGCTCCTGCCTGAACTCTCGGCTTTGTTCGAATCATCAACTTGAACAAGTTGGGCCTTCTTGGCATTCAATGCCTCGCTAATTTCTTCCCAAGCACTAATTTTTTTTCCATTATCTACAAAGTTAAAGAAATCAATGAAAATAAAATCATATTGAATGCTCCGAGGAAAACCTGTTTTTTCGCATGTAACGAAATTAATACCTTGTCTTCGAGCTTGAGTTTCCCCATTCTTTTTGGGCCAAAGACCCCATGCAGAGGTTTGATCTCCTACAGCAACTTTGCTATCCCCATTGGGGACTGCCTCTGGAGTGTTCAAATTTCCATGTTTGACAATTCGGACATCAACCAGTGATGAATAGTCTATCTGCAAAGGAACTTTACTTGTCAGATACTAGCGAACAAGAATAATCAGCAGCGCACAGCCTCTACATGCTGATGTTACATCAAAAGTGACATATATTATTCACAGTTTGCAAGAGTTCAAGATTAGTCTGTCAGTATATAATCAAGATCAGACACAAATTTAAGCCTTTCAAGAACAATTTTACAGATGAGGCAATTTCGATACCATAAAGCCAGTCAAGAATCAGGTCACACTTGAGCAGTAAAGTGGTTTGGCCACCATATGCTAAATTCATTCTCTTTGATACAATCCTTCCCTACTGTATTCCTCAATAACACACATGCAGAAAGGGGCTTAAAATGGAAGGTCTGCTAAACTTTTTCATAATCAGTAAACATAAATTTCCACTTCTTTGTCAACATTTACATATTAGTGAAAAAATAAACCAAGTCGAAAGAGCTGGAATGACCGACTTCTTAAAACCTGCTTTAAGAGATTCCAAAAATACCTCAAACCTATCCAAGTTGAATCTCTGGCTACGCTAGACATTATAAGTCATTAAACAATAACGGCTATAAACAAATTACATTAGCATTTCACTTTACTCAACCAGTACAGTACAGTAAATGTACTACATGCACTGATTCAAGTCTCCATGCGAGCTTAAGCACCACCTTCATCAGTTTTCTGTTGTTTCAATGAGAAAATCACAGCCTTTAAAAAAAATAAAAATAAAAAGTATCTACATAGCAGTATAACAAAAAAAAAAAAAAACAGAAAAAGACATGGCTAAGTACCTCTAGAGAGCCATCTTCCCCATAAAGGGATGGTTGTATTGCAGACTCCTCATCTATCTCCTCAAAGACAGTTGGACATTCTGGAACTTTCAGTAGTAAAATCCTATTGGATTCAGTATCATACGACGAAACTGTTCCAACCTACAGAAAGAAGAGTCAGTTATACAGTCTGGGTCCATGGAAAATTAGTAGTAGGTTAGCAGCAGAAAGAGCATACTCGGAAAGAGGAAAGCTCAGGAGTCCAGGATGATGATAGCTCAATCAAACGATATGCAACTTGATCACCAACCTGCAGTACATTAAAAACAAATGAAAGCTGTTATCCTCAAAAAATAGATGTATAAAACAAAAATTATGACCAATATAAAGTTCAAAGTAGTCATTTGGCCTGAAACATTTTGCTGTTTTATCTAAAATTATATCATTTTATTCAGTCAACCAGCAGTCCAAAGTAGTAGTGGACTGTTCGAAAAAAGATGGAAGGCAGAGCTAAATGGTCTTGACAGAAAAGGAGGACTACCATGTCTCTTTGGTTTTACTTTTTTCATTGATGAGAGAATACAAAGATTCATTGAGGCAAAAATAAAAGCGGTACTCAACAAACCTTAGGCAAACTGGTACAGGGTTTAAGCTTATCAAAGTCTATAGGAACATTTGCAGGAGCCTCATCTTCAATAGTTGGCGTTTCAAATTCAGAAGACTCTCCATTCAGATTTTTGTAGTCACTCCTTTTAGAATATGGAGATTTCTCTTTACCCCATTTTTGTCCCTTCTTCTTGTTGGTTATTCCATTCCACTGAAAAGTCTCCTGAAGTAAGAATTAAGAAGATGAGTTTGTACAAATACAATTGGATCATGCTCTTCCAACAGCCAACTCTTCTCTAAAAAATAAGTAGACAACCATAAGAACAACAGAAGTCAAAGGAACTAGGAGTTTGAGTGGAAAATTGTAGAAAACTTTTTCTCTTAACCTGGAATTTAGACAGAGATAAGAAAACAAATGAAAAGACATAGCAGCTGCAGAAGCTCCAAGCAAGAGAACTTCCATTAGAAATTAATAAATAAATAAATGAAACATACCGCCAAAGTATCATGTTCCTCAATGGCACGATCAGAATCTACAGGAAAAACGCACATACCAGATGATCAAAGAACTTGGCATTTATATAAAACTCTAATTCTAGTATATTTGCCCATAGCATCACTAGCTAAATTATGATGCTAAAACTACCATATCCATCCATCCCACCAAAACACACACACCTTTACTGAAGGGCTCAAACCGAATGTGTCCTGGCCTAATTACCACAGGAACAATGTCATCATCTTCATCATTACATCTGTTTGGATGTTGATGTTCTTCAGCACGTTTGTGATTATCTTTGATAGATAAATGCTGATTGTCCGTTAAAAGTGTATGCCTCTGCTCTAGCTGCAAAATTGAACATCATAACAAAAAATTTAAAAAGACAACTCCAGGTTTTCCCTTTCTATGAACATATACTTTCGAACTTTTTTGTTGTCCAACCACCAAATAGATCACTAGTTCTTGGGTTACCATGCAGATCAAGGCATTTGCATACATATAAAAGCACTCAGCATAACATAAGTCAATAACTTGTGTTTGAGTGTGCTAGTGGGCGCATACATGCATATGCTAGTTGGCATGTGTTCAACTTAATCTGTAACCATTGTATCAACAAAATTACCTCATTTTTTCCAGCTTGTTCTCTTAACCATCGCCTTTTGGCCTTCTTACGCCGAGCACTTCTACTAGGCACCTGATTTAAAAACAAAAACATAAAAAGGATTGGACAAATTAGAACCTATACTCAATATTATAAAGATAAATAAATTAATATGTAGAAAAAAAAAAATTAAACTAAAAAAGGTTAAACTCATCTTATCAGAGCATATATCTACACTACCTGATGGTTGACTATATAGTTAAAGCCGCATGGCTAAGATTAAAGGTTCTTTTTCTTATCCCTAGTCTTAAAATGCTAGACTCGCCTTTTCATTAATTAAATCAGTTTTCTTCTAAGCAACACATTTTAGTTATGGACTCAGTTTTAAGTTTGAATTTTCTACTTCATTGATCCTGCTCTCTACCACACTGGTAAAATAGCTATCTAGGATTAGAAACATATGAAAGAAAATACTCATACAGCTAAAGCAAATTGTCCTTTTTTAATTTAAAGGCATGCCATAAACAAACATGAAACAACACATCCACCAAAAACACTAGTGGTAATCTAACCTTTTTAGTACCATCAGGCATATTAGATAAAACCGCACTCTTTTGGCCATCGACATCTGAGTTGCTTGACTCATCTGCTTCACTCTCTGATGACTTATCTTGCTTGGCAGAACTCTTTCCAGGAAGGGAACTGCCATTTTGTAAGCTTTCATTTTGCTCAGCTTCAATATCATTCTGTTCTTCTGAACCACCAGAAGATTTTTCAGCAGTAGAAAACTTACTTCTCTTCCTCCTGTAATTAAAAAATAATAAATATATTACAATAGGAAAGCGTAGAAAACTTGGTAATAAAGAAGAGATAAGAAGAGACCACTATACATTTACAATATCGTACCTTTAACTAGTTTTGTCATTCTAATGCATACAACAATTTCTTATTTGTTACATCTGAATAAAACATGAAAAGCATTTTGCTCTCCAGCACAGGCGCTGAAATTTAAGGTAAACAGCAATAACATGATTTTATTAAATATTTTTAAAACAGGATGCTTACATACTTTGAGCTCCGTAGCTTCTTTGATGCCTTCCTTTTCTTGGAAACTTTCTTTCTATCTGGTCTATCATCCACATGTAATGTCTTTTCCAATTGATCAGGTTCATCCTCTTCAGTTTCACTTTGATAACCTCCTGTCTCCTTTTCAAACTCCTCATTTGCCAAAAGCTTCATGCCTGCATTTATGGGTCTATCATCTGGTACCTTTTCAACAAGCTTAAGAGTGTTGATTCCATCACCAACTGCGATAATATCATTGGAAACAGACCGTTTTCTTTTCACTCTGTTTAAAACAACCATAAATTAAATCTACAATGTTGTCCTCGCAAGAATATAAACAAATGGTACAAAAGAAAATTAACCAAAAGAAAAAAACTTAAGGGCACCCTTCAAAAACTGACCGGATAATATCTTTATCCTTCAAAATACAAGTTGACTCAAAAGGAGGTAATACAAAGCCATCCATCTGCAAGAAAGAATAAGAAAACGCGTCGAATATCAGGAAATTAACACAGGCATTGTTCGCAAGAAAGTAGAAACCAATAAATAGATGCCCAACAACGCAAAATTTAAGAAAGCCGACGAGCTTTTAATCATTTTACTGACAACTCGCAAAAGAAATAAGCACCAAGATCACAGAAGTAATAATATTGATTATCATTAAATACATTTCCATTTCCACTCCAAAGATATGTATACCGTACCAAAAAGCGTAAAGAGGAACCAACCAGGCAACAAAACCATACCGACCGTAAAATTTAGTAGAGGGCTAAAATAAAATTTCCATAATATCCAATGAAAATATGAGAAAGATAAATTAAATCAACAGCATGCATTTAAAAACTCTGGTCCATTGTGTTCAAAAGTAATCACAAAAACCAAGCAGCTCAATCGAGAGAGACAGAAAGAGAAAATAGGGTTGTTTTTGAGGTGGAAATTAAAGCGAAAGTGACGGCTTACAGAAAGAACAAGGCCATTGGGACAAGCGTCATGGAGATCGAAAACATGAAGGATTAAAGCCGCGAGGTCGGAGATGGCTTCGTGTTCTGGTTTAATGAGAATCCAACTTCGCTTCAGTCCCTCCGACCTCTGTGACTCGCTCAGTATATTCCGGTTTTCGAACAACAACCGAACCCTGACACTCTCCGTCGCCATTGATACAAAGACAGAAAGAAAAGCTGAGAAATTTTGTTTTCAGCTTTTGCCACCGTTTCTCGTTCTTAAACCCACGCTGGGGTTTTTCCACTCCCCCGGTTGGGAAAGTATTATATGTAATAGAATATGCAACGATTTATAACGTTGATACATTAAAATTATATTCGTTGATAAATTAAAACATGTAAATTTTATATAAAAATTAATAGGTATAAGAAAATAAATTACATGTTCAAAAATAAATAATTTTTTATATGAATAAAAAAGATGCTTTTTATTTAAATATTTTTATTTTTCAAAATAAAATAATTTGTTACACAGATTTGCATTTTTCTCTCTCCCTAAGCGAGGAGCTCAGCTTGTTCTACAAGCTATTCCTGCAAAAACTGCGATTCGTCTATTCTTCTGGTCCATCGGTCTCCAGGTCTTCCTTATCGGGCTTTTCGATCGCAAGCCCATTGATAGAAGGTTTGCTTGAAAACCCAAATGCTCTTTCAGGAAGACAATTTTTTTTATTTTTTTTTCTCTACATTAATTAACCTTCAAAAGATTGATTTTTATTTTTATTTTTTGGGCGATGACCTCAAAAGTATGCTGCAACAAATCCTATTGTTCAACTCTACCCAAACTGTGGCAAATGTTGTTTATGCCTTTTTTATTTTCGTTGGTGAAATAAGGCGAATGTTATTGCCAAAACTAACACTCAGAAAAAATAAACCTATAACCACTTTTGGCCTACATATTTCCCTAGTGAAAGAACAGAGCATCAATTCGTCTCTGTTAAGGTTTTTTCATTGCCTTAAAATTAATCCATGATAGTAATGTCGTCAAAAGAGTCAAAGCAGCAGCTCAAAGAAAGCTATTGCAATTTGCCGATTTCTCTTACCCAAGATGGAAAATAGAGTACAGCGCAAGAATATTTGTACTAACACTTCGGTGAGTAAAGCACCAAGAAAAGAAATTTTTTATTATAGAATCAAATCCCACTCAATTATAGCAAAATCTTGGTACTTTTTATGATTTTCAAACTGTCAGTCAATATTGCAGGGCTTGGTACAAATATTTACTTTAAAGGGCTGCCCTCATTTCCTTCCAGCAACCTGCCATCCATGTGCCATTTAATGACAACAACAATACAAGCATTAACAATTCTACAAACGGGCACATGATTTATGAAAATTTTCAAACAAAGCTACATCTAAATTGTTTGTGTCTACATATACGTTCCTATGGCTCGTCCTATAGGAAACGGGATATACCATACCCACGTTTATGGAGGAAGTCCAAGGCGCATAGAGAACAGGTCAAAATAACCCTTTTATCAAAAACCCTGATATTCCCAGAAGATAAAAAAAGAACACCTGTCAAATGAATAGTTAACTTGTGGTCTCTGCTTTCCACTAAGAAACCACTATTCTAGAGCTCTCCTTTCATAGACCCCTGCAACATTCCATCGAAGAAAACAGTACGAGTAAGTGGACATAAAAGGAGAACACATATCGAATATGAAAACTAGCAAGGCATCCAGAACCAGAAAAGAAAAGTTCCCAAAACAAAGTTAAAAACAAAAACCAAAGGAAAGGAGTGTGGTTTTTAAAAGAAAAATTATGAAATAGATAAACTTAACTATTTGTAAGGCATAAGTACCATACCAGTGTAACTTAATAAAGAGATGGTACTTTTAAACCAATATTTCTTCTCATTATTCACATATTTATTACAGAGTCAAAGAATAGCTAATTGTGAAGCAAACTAAGACCAACATTTTCCAAGTATTCTCGAACAATAAAGAAACATCAACATTTAACAACCAGATACTACAATCATCAAGGATGAACCAGCTAATTAAAGCTTGAATTTCATAAAAACCTTCAAAGAACTAGTCAAATGTGTAAACTTTCTTGTTGCAGGCAAACCTTTTCCATTACAAACTCGGTACTAACCATAAAAACTCAAATGCAACGATCCAGAAGAGTAAAAGCATTAACATTACTAATTTGAAGCCTTGATAACCTTATGAATTAAGCAATGTACTTTCCCAAACTATAAATTTTGCTGACAAGAAACTAGCCAGAACTCTTTTAACAACATCAACATATCATGATTCCCATCTTCACCACCCACAAGGAGTTTAATTTGGATCTCATATAAGACCTAATTCACAATCTAAACACATTTCACATATGAACCGCAACTGGCAAAGAACTAAGTGGAAGCTTCTTAATAGCAATTAACCCCTATTTCGCATACAATCCACCAATTTCTATTCACTACCAATAATCAGTAAGGCATACCCAGTTTCCACAACAAGCTTTGAAATTGAAAAAAAATAAAAAATACATGAGCACAAATAAAAACAATAAGAATAATAATATTTTAAAAAAAAAAAACGGAAACTCCAAAAGTACCTGACTTTCTTGATGAGGATGGACTGGAGCTTGCGAGCGAGTTCCTGAGATCGAAGCTTGCGCTCCAGATTCTTGCGAGCCAAGACGCGCTTCTCCGAGTTCTTGATGTGGTGGGTTTGCTCGCGCTTTATCAGCCGCTCCATCCCGCTCGACTGCATCTTCCGCTGCATGAATGTCAGCGCCGACTCCAAGTTCCCATTAAGCACCTTAACTCGGATCCCTCTCCATTGCTGAAGCTGCTGATTCCCAAAACTCAGCGATTCGACTATCTGACTCGGCCGTTTCAGCAGACTCGGGGAGTGCCTCGCGATTGAGTTCATTTTTAGGGTTTCGTTTGGGGCTAGTGCACTGTTGCAGTGATGTGAACCGGAGCGAAGAAGATGATGAGGAAAAGAACGGACCGTTTACAGAAATTTAATTACAATAGGTTGGAAAATATTCCCCTGTAACGCAACCCCTCTATTCCAATAAACTAAAATAGATCAGAGCCGTTCATGTCCAAATGACGTGTAATCTTATGGTGGGACCTTGAATGCTTGGTGGAGACACGAACATTCTTTCTTGTTTCTTTTCTTGATGGTTTATGGATTACAATTTACAACGGCGTGTCGTTTAAGTCGCTTTCTTCAAACTGTCTGACAAGGTACCGCTTCAACTTCTCTGAGCTGAATATTGATCTTTGATTCTATGCCGTATAATCAAATCTCAGCCATCCAACAGTAATAAAGATTATTGACGGAACTACCACCAACGAATCAAGTTAATTACACATCCAGCCTTTAAAACTTGCAGAGCTCGATCTGAACTGAACTCACATGGACTGCGAAGAACTTTCTCAGCTGTAAAAAAACGAAAATTAAAAATTAAAAAAATTAAAAATTTTAAAAAAAACCCACAAAATCTGGATTACAGTCCAAAGCGAGCCATGGCTGAGCTGAGGCACTCGAGCTCGATCGGAGCCCGAGTCTCCTCGTCTCCGATGAAGCGCGACGAGGACGCTTCGCCTTTGATTCCCGATACGCAGCCTAACGACGATGACGAGGACGATAGTCGCGGTCGACACGTCCACAAGGATCGTGACCGTTCATTCTGGTCTCATTTCCAATCTCTCTGCCCCTTCCTCAATGATGATGCTAGGGTTTCCTCTCACAGCTCCAGGATCTCACTCTTCTTGCTCATTTTTGTTGTTCTTGTCGGTTTGATCTCGATTTTCTCCATTGTCAAACGATTGGTGAGTCCTACACGCTCTTTTTATGCTCCGGCTATTTTTTTTCGATTTTGTATTAATTCATTGCGAGGAGTAGGTTTTGTTTTAGTTTGGAATTTAGAACAATAATTGAATGTTTAATTGCGCTTTAGTTGGCGTTTGGTTGTTAGGATTGAGATATACTTGAAGCTTTTTTCAGTATAAAAGTTTAGTTATGCTGTCATGTCTGGTAAGGATCTTCCTCAACATTTTGAATGGCATTGTCATTCGCAGTTCTAACTGTTTGTTTTTCTTTTTAACTTATTACAGAATGCCCCATATTTGTGTAGGAAAGATGGCATTGTTCTTCACTGCCCAGATGTAAGTTGTTTAAGGATCTTGTTTTGATTATTATTCTTATGGTCTTGATCTTCTTTTCCATTCATGTACATAATTTTCCTCTTTTTAGGCAAAGGAAGCTCCTTCACTCTGGGAGAATCCTTACTCTGCAACCACATCTTGGAAACCATGTGCAGAACGCAGAGATGGTGGAATTTCAGGTAATGAAGGTCTTGTTATAATATAAATTGTGACTGATGTTTAAATCGAGACTCTGGATTGTCTGGGTCAATAAAGTTTTTTTCTTCTCTCATTCTTTTTAACATTTCACTTTCTCGCTTCCCTCTTCCTGGCCATTTTTCCTTCCAATGTCATTGTCTTTTCTTGCACCATGCAGATCTTCAACCTGAAAATGAAACTAGTGGCTATATATTCATTCACGCCGAGGGAGGTCTCAATCAACAACGAATTGCGGTTCGTTCCATTATGTTCATCTTTAATATAATTGACAGAAGTCTCATTTCCTTTTATTCCTTTTCATTGTGTACAAATAATTTGGTTAAGGCTTTCTTTCTACCCCCCAAACATAGCTTTGGTATTTGGTGGTTCTTTGATATGTTTGTTTTGAGAACTTTACTGCGGTCGCAAATAAATATGTTCAACGATTTAAAGGAGATCTAATTGGAGAATGGCCACTGGTTTGGTTGGAGTATGTGTAATTGTATAATACATTGTACGAAATAAAGAGAATCAAAATTGCTGTCTTGCACGAAAATAAAAGTATTAAGAGATCATCATTCTAAATGCAAAAAAGTCAAACATTCTAAATGATTTATTTTCTTTTGTTTTACCCATTGAGAGGTCAGGAACTGAATAAGCATTTTGTATTTAATGTTTATTATGAAGTATTAGCACTTATCGTTTTAGCTTTTTGTTGGTGAATTTTAGCATAGAAAACTTTGTAAACAGACAAGTCTTTTCCATGGCCAGTTGGTTTCAAGCCACGGTGTTATTTCTATTTTCTAGATCTGATATGGTGTTTCACTGTGTTCTGTTCTGATTTTGTAATTGTTTTACTGTATGTCATTTACCTGCTTGCTTCATAAATTATGCATATTTTTTGTGCAGATATGCAATGCAGTAGCTGTTGCCAAAATAATGAATGCCACCCTTATTTTGCCAGTGTTGAAGCAGGATCAAATTTGGAAAGACCAAACGTGAGATATACGCCTATGTTATTCTAAATTTTTTTTATAATGATGCCTGTATGAGTCAGATATACACAAAGTATACAGAGGGAGTAATGTCATTGCCACGTTTATTGTTCCTATTACACTCAGCCCTGAAAATTTTCTTGTTTGTAGAAAGTAAATAACTGAGTCCTGAACTTGGTAGGAGATGTTAATGTCAATAGAATTCATAAACTTTTGTGTACTTTCATTAGCATTTTATTTCAGTGAATCCAATGTTCGTGCTTCATATACTCAAATTTATTTACAGGAAATTTGAAGACATCTTCGATGTAGATCATTTTATTGATTACCTGAAGGATGATGTGCGTATTGTTCGAGATATTCCTGAGTGGTTTACAGACAAATCAGAGCTATTTTCAAGTATAAGGTTAGGTTCTTTCACTTGTTTCATGGTTTTAATGAACAAAATAATGATTATTTTAACACATACCAGGATAAGGGGCTTAATTTGTTGCCAATATTAAAAAAAAAAATAAAAAATAAAAAATTCATTATATCCCTAAAATCATGAAATAGTGACTATTGGATGTGTGGGACCTATGTCCCAGGTGGAACAAAAGTTCACTACTTTGTAGTGTGACAATGGTTTCCAAATTTTGTATCAAAGGATACTCACTTTTTTTTTTTTTTTGTATTCAATGAATAATATAAAAGTTGTTTTTGGTTTGTGTACCAAAACCAAATTTTTGTCAACCCTATCATTTGTTTCCAGAGTCCTAGAGTTTGAAATGCTGTTATACTTGTTATGTGATGGTAACAAGCACTGACTCGTGGTTAATTGCATATGTCTTTAGACGGACTGTGAAAAACATTCCAAAGTATGCACCAGCGCAGTTTTACATTGACAATGTTCTGCCTCGAGTCAAGGAGAAAAAAATAATGGCCCTAAAGCCTTTTGTTGACCGGCTTGGGTAAGTCATCCTTTCCTAGATTTTATTGTCTCTTTGTGCCTTTAGAACTGTTTAATTCTTTCTAACATGGGATTATACCCCTTTATGCTTTTCAATACAGATTTTACCTATTGATATGTAAAAGTTGAGAGAACTAGAAATTGGATTTTAACATATGATTGTCGCTGTACCTAAATATTCTACTTTCATCAAAAGAAATTCACCTTTGACTGATATAACGTGTCTTTTCATATTCAGGTATGACAATGTTCCTCCAGAGATAAACAGGTTAAGGTGCAGGGTTAACTATCATGCTCTGAAATTTCTTCCTGAGATAGAGCAGATGGCTGATTTGTTGGCATCAAGGATGAGAAATCGTACTGGAAGCTCAAATCCTTATATGTATGTAACAGTGGCATTTGAAATAATTCTGAACCCTGTTCAGCATTTAATTATATTAACACCAACTTGACTAACAATCTTTACATTGCAGGGCCCTTCATCTAAGGTTTGAGAAAGGGATGGTTGGCCTTTCTTTCTGTGATTTTGTGGGGACAAGAGATGAGAAAGCTAAAATGGCAGAATACAGAAAAAAAGAATGGCCTCGACGGTACAAGGTAAGCCAAATTCTTTGTTAATTTTCCTATGCCAAGTAACACTTGGAATAGCATTGGTTATAACTCGTTGTGGTGATTTCATGTTTGCAGAATGGTTCCCATCTATGGCAACTGGCCTTGCAGAAGCGGAAGGAAGGACGATGCCCTCTTGAGCCTGGGGAAGTGGCTGTGATTCTACGGGCAATGGGATATCCTAAGGAAACTCAAATTTATGTTGCTTCTGGACAGGTCTATGGTGGGCAGAACAGGATGGCACCTCTCAGGAACATGTTCCCTTCTCTGGTAAAGCCTTCATATTCATTTTAAGTTTTTTAAGTTCTTAAGCATGGCATGAGTTTGTAAATTTTGATGTATTATCAAATTATAAGTTTTAATAATCATTTCATCATTTCAATAGTTTCAACCCTTTACTTTCCCTTCAATAGTTTATCTTCATTTTTAACTTTACCTAACAGGTTACGAAGGAGGAGCTGGCAACTAAAGAAGAGTTGGATAAATTCAGGAAGCATGTGACTAGCTTGGCAGCACTTGACTTCTTGGTCTGCTTGAAGTCTGATGTCTTTGTGATGACCCATGGAGGCAACTTTGCTAAGCTGATAATCGGAGCGCGCCGGTATATGGGTCACCGACTTAAATCGATAAAACCAGACAAGGGTCTTATGTCCAAGTCTTTTGGGGACCCATACATGGGATGGGCCACTTTTGTGGAGGACGTAATAGTCACACACCAGACACGGACAGGATTGCCAGAAGAGACGTTTCCTAACTATGACTTGTGGGAGAACCCTCTGACTCCTTGCATGTGCAAAGCCTGAACAAAGGATATCTAACTAAAAGTGCCACAGATTTATATCGTGAGAGCATTTCCTCCACGATCTCGGACATCGTATTTTGTGAAATGAAAGTTTTAAGCCAGAAGAAAATTAAAGAAATCAGCAAAGATTGGCTGGCTAATGCAATGTTAATGTGGGGAAAATGTGGATATTCATGAGAAGTGCAGGCAGCAAAGCAAGAATTTGACAGTTTCATGTCGGGGCTCTGATTTTATAACTCATTTGTTTTAACTTCTTTTCAGAGAAACTCGACACTCAGGGTCTCAATATCTAATTTATTTTATTTTATTTTAATCTTTTTTTTAGTTGTCAAAAGAACGTGAAATTTTTTTGTGTATCATCCAAACTGTGTAAATTACAGGTCAAATGTGAAAGAATTGCTAGTGAAAAACACGATTGAAATTTTTGGTGTATCATCCATAGTGTGTAAATCTCTGTCAGCATCCAAACTTCATTAAAGCCAGCATCCATGAGAGGTCAGGAAAAAAAGCTATTTCTATCTTTGGTTTTTGAGGTCCATGGTGATTCTTAAAGAATTATTATCCTATTTTTCTCATCTTTTTTCTTTCCAAAAACAATTTTTTTTCTTTTTTTTTTTTGGTTATGAAGTTAAACAAATAAACTTGTAGATGTGGCCATGGAATCAAATTTGATTGGTTTGCATCTTGCTGTGACATGAAGGTGAAAAAATAATTTGTTCTAAAAAAGAAAATGGTAAAATGATAATAACAATAATAATAATAACCTTTTATATGCTAATTTTTAAAAAAATAAATAAATAAAGTTAGGCCAATTCCACCGATGAGAGCCAATTTGCAGTACTCCCACAAGTATAAACTTTTTATCCCACCGATAACGACCTCATTACGTTAACAGTCAATTCCAAGCTAGTTTTTCTTGACGTTAAAATTAAAGTTGCTAGACAAGGATAATTTTGACATTTTATTGGTGAATAGGTATAATTTTGACATTATTTGTTAGTAGTGTACTATCATACACTTTCACGACGCATGTATTTAGGACAAATCCAACAACCTTAATATATTTGTGATTGTGACTGCTGCTTGTACACGGGAAAACAAAGTAAATAATAAATACAAATCCACCTGTGTTCTTGTCACTTTGGATTTTAGTCCTAACTTCTCTTCTTTTTTCCCCCCTTTTTTTTTTCCCAAGCATTTTCTACTAAATCTAAACTAATTCGCATTGTTATTTATCAAAAATAAAAAAAAATACACATTGTTCATCAAGAATACTTGTTAAGTTTATAACACAGAGTAATTTAAGCTAATCGATTTAGCAAACATGGTATTGACTTAATATATAAGAAATTGAAAAAAACAATAAAGTTTAAACTCAGCTAAATTTAAGAAGAATATACAAAAATAAAACTCCAAACAACTTATATTTATCTTTACCTATGGAAAAATGTACCCGCGCACTACATAAACATCTATATCCTAAACAATTGCGAATTATATTATTCATTATGGTTACTCTTTATTGTAACTTTTTTAAATTTAGCTTTTTTAAATTTTTGATAATAGATCGGCAACTAATTTTCATATATACAATTATTATTATATTTTTATTCAACTATTTTTAAAAAAATAATAAAATTAAAGATATAATTATATATATAAACAAGATATTGTTAGAAACTTAATAAACTAAATTTAATTTAAGTTAAATTTTAAAAATTAGAGTTAAATTTAAACCTATTAATTATTAGCAATGATGAAGCAAAATATTATAAACGTGGAAAAGATTCAAGAACAATTTTTATTTTTGTTTTTATAAAAGGTAAAATTATTTATTTAGGCTTTTTGATCAGTGGATGTTGAAAGATATGAAAAAACTTGTTTAAAACCAACTAGCTTTCTTCAACCTCAACTCAGAGAAGACAGTAATATCTGCAAGTATATCTGACTTGGCCAAGGCACTTCCTGGGAAAATTTTGAATGGAGCTTCTTGCAAGGCCAATGAAGTATGGAGTGGAAAAGACTTTGGGATAATAAACCACTCAATATCAACACCAGTAGAAATACATATTTGTCCTCAACTGTGTTACTGCATTATTTTGAGTATCAAGATGTTTTCATCCAAAAGTTGGAGGCTTGATTGGAACCATAGATCTTCCAATAAGCTTGGTGACCTCTATGCAAAGAAAACTTTAAAGAATAATTGTCATTTTATGTTTTCTATTTCTAATATTAGTAATCTTTCCAAAAATTGTAATTTTCATTTATTTGGAGTCTTTTTGTGCTTAATAACAAATTCATTTTCTACCCAAAAAAAAAACACTGTTTTACTGCATGAAAATATAAAATATGTAATATAATAATATTGCTTAATAAAAAATCATGTCTTTTTAATTTTCTTTCTCTTTTCCTCCATCCATTTATTTATCAAAATGGAGCAGAAGATAAAGATTTATAGGGTCTGATTTGGTATATAAATATGTAGATTTAAAAAAATAAAACACAGAAATATCAAAGGGCGTCTACTGATGATACTGTGATACGAGCAAATTTCATCGTCTTTTCAGTTTTGAGATAATTATATTCAAATTTTATGTTTTTAGAAAATTATTTTTAATTTCCATTTAATTGTCAATATCTATCAAAATAGATAAAATTATCAGTTTTTACCAGTTAATTTTAATAGTTTAAGACCAATACAGGTGAAGAAATTGCTAATGGATTCTCAAAACAAACCTTTGCGAACGCTGGAGTAGATAGATGCAATCCAACGTTTAGGAGTTTCTTACCACTTTGAGAGGGAGATTGATGAAAGATTAGAAAACATGCACCACAACTACTCTAATGGCTTTGTCAATTCAGAGCATGATGACCTTTAGCTATTGCTCTCTGCTTTCGCTTGCTCAGGCAACATGGTTATTATATTTCAAGTGGTAAATCTATGTCTCTCTCTCTGTCTCTATGTCCAATTAACATGGTTATTATGTTTCATGTGGTAACTCTGTCTCTACGTTCAAATAACATATAGCTTTTTGACAGATGCATTTAACAAGTTTAAGGACGGAGAGGGAAACTTTTTGGCATCTTTAATCACCGATGTGGTGGGCATGCTAAGTTTGTATGAGGCTGCACACTTTCGCATACATGGGGAGCAAATTCTTGACGAAGCCATAGCTTTCACTACCACTCATCTTGAGTCAGATATGTGGTATAGTTGAAAATTTACCCAAAGAAGATTTCCACAGTCGAACTCTACTGAAGTTGGCATAGTTGAAAATATGATTTAGACAGATATGTGGAAATCCAACTCTGCCAACTTCAGTAGAGTTCGACTGTGGAAATCATCTTTGGGGTAGACAGATATGTAATGCCTTGTCTCTAACCTTGGTAAGTTTTTACGGATGGGACAGTTCAAGGCAAACGTGACCTTTTCTGAGAGGCGGGGGCTTATACTACTCACCATTGACTCAAGACGAGTGGTGGTGAAAGCTATGGCTTCGTCAAGAATTAATTATGTAAATAATGATTTGTATTTCTTACATATATATGTTTTTTTTTTGGTAGGAAATTATGGATGAAATGCGTTCACAACAATGTCAGGAAGGAGCAGAATCAGTAGATGAGGAGGTATTGCTGATCAAGTTTTCGGGAAAAAATCTGGATATATACCTGGCATGGGGTATGGTCCAAAACCGCCTCCATCTACTTCTAGAAGACAAGAAAATGTAGAGAACCTAGCTTTACGTGAGAAAGTGGCTAATTTGGAAGCTGAAATGCAACAAATGAAAGAATTTATGCAGCAAATGATATCACATAATTTGTCTTCTTCTGCTGATGGCACGCCATCTTTCACTTGGCCTCCACCGCCACCTCCACCATCTACTACGTGTTGACACTTATTATTACATTACTTCATTGATATTTATTATTATATTATGTTATTTTAGTTTAATTTGTTTGGGATTATGAATAATTCATACGGTATGTGGTTGGTTGTCCTCCTGCTTGCTGTACTCATGATTTTGTAGCTTCTTTAAGCATTTTATTAAGACTATTATAGTATATTCTATAATATTCAATTTACTAAGATGCAAAAATTACAACCTTTTTATTGCAAATTAAGATGAACTTATGTTTGAAAAATGAAAAATGTATCAAGAATTTCTATGTTCTATAATATGTATTGCTGCCTTAATTACTTTACAGATAAAAAATAATTATTTTTTTTCATGTTCTTTACCAACCAATTCAAATATATCATTGCTAAAAGATAATTTTGGGCGACAAATTATAATTTTGTTGCTAAAGGGTTATTTTTTGCAGACAAAATATGTATTTTCATCGCTGAAAAAGTTACTCCAATGCCGACCAATTATAATTTTACCTGTAAAGCATAACTTTTTTAACGAGAAATTACAATTTCGTCGCTAAAGGCTAACTTTTTTCGACGAATCATATTTTCGTCGGTGAAGAGTAACTTTTTACCAATGAAATATTTATTCCTCGGCAAAAATACATCGTTTACCAAGAAATTTTTCGATTTCATTGCTAAAGGCAAACTTTTGCCGATGAATTATAATTTCGTCGGAAAAGACTATCTTTTTATCGACAAATTGTAGTATTTGTCGCCAAAGGATAAATTATTACCGACGAAATATATATTCTTCGGCAAAAACACAACTTTTTACCAAGGAATTTTAAATCTCATTGCTAAAGGCTAACTTTTGCTGACAAATTGTTATTTCGTCGCTAAAGAGTAACTTTTTAGCGACGAATCATATTTTTGTTGGTAAATACATCATTTAGTGACAAATAAAAGTTTGGTCGGTAAAAATTTGTCGGTAAAAGATCTTTTTCTTGTAGTGTGCATGCGAAAGTGAAAGACATGTTTGTGTTCGGCTTCTGAAGTTGAAAGTGAAAGTTGTAATATGAAAGGCATGTTTGTGTACGGTTTCTAATCAAAGAGATAAGTTAGAATTACAATTTTTCTCAAATTTTTAATTTATATTTTTCTTTGACATTCCCACTCATATGTAGGAGGGGTTCTTTTGGATAGTTACATGCATGTTATTTTAATTTTCTTTTTTTGTTGTTGATAAAATTGTTGAGTTTTGAATCTAGAATTTTTTGGTACTTTGATTATGTTATCAAATTGAATTACTATTTCTTCCAAAAGCTTAAGCGAATAAGAATTTGATCATCCAATTTTTTATTTATTTATTTATTTTTTTTCACAAAGAAGATTCTAATTTATATATATGAACGCTTTAGGTGGTGGAAAAACTTGAATTTTTCAAGATTATTATTACCTTATGCATGAGACAGAGTGGTGGAATTGTACTTTTGGATATTGGGAGAAAACTTTGAACCTCAATATTCTTATGCAAGAGTGTTAGCTACTTAAGCGAATAAGAATTTGATCATCCAATTTTTTATTTTTTTATTTTTTTTTTCACAAAGAAGATTCTAATTTATATATATGAACGCTTTAGGTGGTAGAAAAACTTGAATTTTTCAAAATTATTACCTTATGTGTGAGACAGAGTGGTGGAATTGTACTTTTGGATATTGGGAGAGTACTTTGAACCTCAATATTCTTATGCAAGAGTGTTAGCTACTGATGTGTGTCGAAAATATCAAAATTATAATATTGAATTAAACACTACCGTAATAGTGGTAAGTTCAGGTCGATTCCACAGAGACTGATGATCAAACTATTTCTATTCCAATTAAAATAAAATTAAAAAGACAAAATGAGGATTTTATGTTGGCAAATTCAAATATTAAAGAAAACAATTTAGAAAAATATTGGAAATAACAATTAGAGAAAACATTGGGTCAGAGTATCTTCAATTACTAAGGAACAGGTGATCACAGACACAAATAAATTCTCAATAATCATTCAATAATGGGTTAAATAAAATAGCACGGCCAATTTTATTCTAAATCATAAACAATTAATTAGTTCAAATACGATCATAAACTAATCCTAATTCTGAATACCTAGAATCAATGTGACCTAAATCAATTCAGAAAAGCATTAAGAACAAGATCACCCAGCAATAAACAAGTTCTACAAACGTTGTAAAACTTTAATCTATCTTGTGTTCTCCTAAAAAATTAACAAAAGCTTAGAATGCAATTATCAAAATCAAAGTGCTACTAAACATAGAACATTCAATACGATTGAACTCTAATTAGCAAATACCCAATCCACAAATAATTATAACGTATCCAAATTATAATCAAAAGAGAATTGAATAATAAGCAAATAAATTTTAAGAACACAAATTGAATAATTAAACTTGAATTAAAACTTATAAACCAAGTCTCACACCTTGTACTTTAGTATTGAATGATACTACTACCTAAGAGAAAGATTTAGCTACTCATAATTATTAGAAATCTCTTTCTTTTTGTTGTTTTTGCTCTAAAAAACGGCTGCCCTATTACAAGGTAATTTAAAACTATTTAAACTAAAAATCTAGGGCTAAAAATATACAAAAACGCACCGAAACGGACCAAATTTGTGCCAACCCAGGCGCTTGGGCTCCGCACCTGGAATAGCGCCTGGGCTGCTCTGCCTCCCAGCAGCTGGAACCACCAGCCAGGTGTCTGGCTTAAAGTCTGGGCTAATATGTCTGCGTGCTTTTAATTACAGTTTTACCTTTTTTCTTCAAATTCTTTTCCATTGATGTCAAAATCACATAAAATATAGAAAAACACATATTAATCTATTTTAAATGAATAAAACATGCTTAATTTAAGTATCAAAGTATATAAAACATATATAAATTGTGATCTATCAGCTACCAAAGTGCTTATGATGGTATCCATTTTAGACGATACCTATGATGCTCATGGAACATATGAAGAACTCAAGCTTTTTACACAACAAATCAAAAGGTTATATTAATTCAAGCTTTTAGCTCAAATTTTGATTAGAAATTCTCTGGCCCAATACTTTTGCTAAATCATTTTTTATTTTTGTCTTTCATTCCAACTAGGAAAATCATATTGTGTACATTGTACAAAAGAAGCAGTGAGTTTATTATTTCTTCTTCACCCTCGAACATTCTCTAATCAATTGTTAGTTCCAACATAACAATGTTAAATTAACTTCGATTTTTAATGAGTTTAGATGGAAGAACTAGTCCAGGCCTATTTCGCTGAAGCCAGTTGATTTAATAATGTGTACACCTCGACATTTGAGGAATACATATCGGTAGCGACAATGAGTGCTACTTATTTTCTTATCATTACCACTTCGTTTGTTGGGATGGGTAAGATTGCTACTAAAAAGGTGTTTGATTGGGTATCAAGTAAACCAAAAATCATCAAAGCTTCATCAGTTATTGGCAGACTAATGAATGACACAGTGTCCCATAAGGTAAGCTAGCAAATAATTTCAACAAATTAATGCATTTTCAATTTCCTAATGATATTCATGCTTAATTTGTTTCATATTTATATTTTGAAATTACAAGGTGCGGATGTCAGAACCATTTTGAAATGCGGATCGTCACTAAAAATTTATTATCAGCGACGACTTCGTTACTGATAATCTATTTTAGCAATGCATTCGTCAGTGATAATATATTTTCAATGAAGTTTTACATTTTAAAATATTGTGAATATCCACACTATAAACATACTTTTTATATATATGTATGTTCATATATGTGTGACATGTTTGTGTATATCCACATTATTTGTAGTTTGAGCAAAAGAGAGGACATGTTGCATCTGCTGTAGAATGTTACATCAAACAACATGGTGTTGAGGAAAAAGAGGCAAATAAAATGTTGGTTGAAAAAGTTAAAAATGCTTGGAAAGATATAAACCAGGAGTTGCTGAAGAAGCCAAGTGATAATGGCAGTGTAGCTTTTGTTCTTCTGGAGCAGATTTTGAATCTTACAAGGGTGACATATGTCATGTACAAGGGTGATGATTGTTATACCAATTCTCTCAAGCTTAATTCACAAAAAAAAAAACAAAACAAAACAAAACAAAATCCTCTCAAGCTTAAACACCAAATTGAGTTATTGCTTACATTCCGTTGTCATTCATTGAAGATAAATTATGTTTTATAATATTAAGAGTATGGCCCAAGTTTATGTTATCATATTGTAATCTTCAGTAGCGAAAATATATTAATTTCTAAATATTTATTATAAAAACTAAAAAATATTATAAATATGAACATTACTGAGATAAAAAATGCTATGTATTACTGAGAAATTTATACTATTAGGTCTCTATCACATCAGTTGTATTAATAAATCATAATCTTTATCTATACAAGGATAGATTAGGATATTACAATCAATGACTAAAAATATTAAGGTTTCTTCTCTATTTTTCTTTCTATTTTACATCTCTATATCTTTTCCATGTTGCTTTCTTTTATAAAAAAAAAAAAAAAAAAAANAAATTACTCTCCAAAAAAAAAAAAAAAAGACTAATAAGAACTGAGTTTTGAAGATGAAATTCCATTTTGCCTTTTGTGATTACTTACAAAGGTCTATATACAATTGACAAATATCATATCATGGAAATATGGAAAGAATAAAAGCTATAAGTGGAGAAAATAAGTAAGGAAAGATAATGATATATGCTCAATATCATGGAGAGAATCGGGGATGATATATATATCTTCAATATCCCCACCTCAAGATGGCATGTGAAAAATCTAAACACCCATCTTGGACAATAAGTTTTGGAAAAGATATGTACCAACTGATTTTATAAATATGTCATCCAATTGTTGTTGGCGAACGAATGCAACGAACTTCTCCTTGTTGAATTTTTCCACAAGTTAAATGGCAATCTATTTCAATGTTCATGAAATGTTGGATTGGCAGCTATATGTAAAGCAGCTTTGTTGTCGCAATAAAGAATAACATGCTGAGGATGATGAACTCCAAAATCAGCAAGCAAATAACGCAACCAAGTAATCTCACAACAAGTAGTGGCCATGACACGATATTCTGCTTTGGTAGATGAGCGGGACACTGTAGATTGTTTGTTGGATTTCTAAGAGATTGGTGAGTTACCAAGTAAAATACAGTATCCTATAATAGAACTCTTTGAACCTGGACAACTAGCTCAATCTGAATCACAATAGTCATGTAGTTGTTTTGGATTAGAGGATGACAAAAATATTCATTGACCAAGATTTCCTTTCAAATAGCGTAAAACATGAATGGCTGCTAAATGATGTGGTTGTCTCGGCTTGTCAAGATATCGACTTGAAATTTCCACAATAAGCAATGTCGGGCCTTGTTACAGTGAGATAAAGTAATTGCCCAATCAAATGTCTATAAGAAGAGACATTCGCCAAAGGTTCACCATCTAATGCACTTAATTTTAAATTTTGCTCCATTGGAATTTTTGAAAGACGACTACCAAGAAGGCCTTGTTCTTCAAGCAATTCAAGGGAATATTTATGTTGACTTAAATAAATCCCATGGTTGGAGCCTGCAACTTCAATTCCAAGAAAATATTTTAAATTTCCAAGATCTCTTAACTTAAAATTGCTATGGAGATGATCCTTAATTGCATTGATTCTTGTAAGATCATTTCCTGCAATGATTATACCATCAACATAAATAAGAATTATTATAAGAGAATTATGTGTAACTTTTGTGAACAATGAATAATTTGTCTTCGATTGCTTGTATCCAACATTTAACAATGTGGTACATAATTTTGCAAACCAATGACGCAAAGCTTGCTTGAAACCATAAAGAGACTTTTGAGTTTGCAAGCCACATTATCGCTTCCTACTTTGAAACCTTGTGGGAGTTGCATATAGACTTCTGCATCCAAGTCTCCATTAAAAAAAGAATTGCTAATGTCAAGTTGGTGAATGTGCCAATTATGAGTTGCACTTTAGCAAGCAAATATCACAGGGTTATTAATTTTGCAACTAGAGCAAAAGTTTCTTGGTAATCAATTCATTCTCGTTGATTATAACCCTTGGCCATTAGATGAGCTTTATAATACTCAACGGTACCATATGCCTTATGTTTAACCTTAAAAACCTGTTTATTTGGGGGTAGAGCTATAAGAGTCCATGTATGATTGTCTTCCAAAGCTTTGATTTCTTCTTTTATTGCTTGTCTCTAATTTTCATCAAGCATGGTCTGCTGAAAACTTTTGGGGTTCTACCACAGAAGAAATGGAAGCGAAAAAGGAATGATGAGAAGAAAACAAAGTTTCATAAGATAAATGTTTTACTAATGGATGAGATGTACTTACGGAATAGGAGGAAGACTTTAGAGATGATAAATCACATGTGGCCAATTGATAATGATAGTCACTAATGTAAAATGGGGGATGAGACTCACGGCTTGATCTTCATGGTTGTGAAGGAGGTGATGTTGGAAATGAAGTATTATCAATTTCAGTTTCAACATTGTCACAAGTTTCATCCTCTTGTATATTTGAATCAAGATCACAATCATATTGATGATGATTTTATGCAATATCAAGATGTGGCAAGATAGGAGTGTTGGAAGACAAGTTCATCAATTTAAAAGGAAAAACAGTTTCATGAAATTGAACATCTCTAGAAACAAAAGTTCTTTTGGTGTCCAAGTCATACATTCTATATCCTTTTTTAGCACAAGGATAGCCAAGAAAAATGCAACTAGATGCTCTAGCATCAAATTTTGTTTTTGAAGCACTTGTATTAGTGGCATAACACAAGCACCCAAAAACTTTTAGATGTGAGTAAAAAGGAAGAGATCCAAAAAGCATTTCATAAGGTGTCTTACTTGAATGAAGAGCAGTGGGAGTTCGATTTATGAGATAGGTTGCTGTTAGAACATATTCTCCCCAAAAATAGATAGGAAAACCTGCTTGAAAACTCAAGGCATGGGCAACATTAAGCAAATGTCCATGTCTTTTTTCCACAACACCATTTTGTTGAGGGGTATGGACACAAATTGTTTGATGGATAATGCCTTTAGAGATATAAAAATCTTTAATATCAAACTTTAATTCATTGTCAAGACGAAGAACTTTAATCTTCTCGTTAAATTGAGTTTCAATGTAAGAACAAAAAGACTTCAAAAGGAATCGAGTTTCAATTTTACACTGCATAAGAAAAATCCAAGTGCACCTTGAATAATCATCCACAATTGTAAAAAAAATAATGTTTTCCAGATAAAGATGTAGATTGAAATTTTTCCCAAATATCACAATGAATTAAATCAAAATGTTCAATGGAATTGTTATTACTCAAAGGAAAAGGAAGACGAGTTTGTTTAGCAAGTGGACAACTATCAAAAATCTCATGTTGATCACAATTATTTAAACCAAAAATAGATTTGGAAAACAAACTTAAACGACTACAACCAGGATATCCTAGACGTTAATGCCATAGCTTATGAATTGAGGAAGATATGACTTGCGAATATTTTGGTGAAACGAACAGTGATTTGAAAAAGAAAAAGTCATCATGTAATTTACCCGCTTTCAATCGTCTTCTCTGAGAGTCGGTCATGTATAAGACAAGAATCAACATCAAATGTTATAAGGAAATTTGCATCTAGAATAAGTTTTCCAACAAAAATCAAATTGAATTGAAAAGTAAGTACACAAGAGAATATTATTCAAAACAATTTTTAATGTTAATTGAACACTACCAATGTGAGTAATTGGAGCATTAGCTCCATTTGGCATCTGCCCGGGTTATGGATCTATTGTACAAGGATGAAGATGCTTGTAAACTTTTTGGAAAAGTGCTGAGAGATGCCATCGCTTCGTTGCTTATTGATCCGGTACCATATTAAATTGTTCAGTCCACTCTCTAAATTAATACACTTGGTCCTAGGAATAAAACCTGATAAAATGGAATTGCTATTCCTTTTCACAAAAATGTTTGGTTTGATTTTACGGAATATATGGTCCTATTTCATTCCGTACATATAGTACATACATGTTTGCATATATATATGCTGATCTCTAATCACACATTTGGTGCTGCTCCTATTTAATCAATTGGGACGAGGTTTTTATTTAAATTTTAGTTTTTTCTTCTAATATCTTGATATAGCAATGGTTTGTCCCTCGAAGACGTTGCACTTTGTGCAACTGGCCATTTATGACATGTTTGACAACCGGTATTAATAACTCTCTACTATATTAGTACTATTAGTCTAGTAATATATATTTAAGATTTGTTTAGATTTTTAACTTAATAATGTTAAAAGAAATAAAAATAAAAATGAATGGTAAATAACAGAATACTATGTGGTGTCTTTTCCTAGTAAGATATTTAATATTTTAAGAAATAAAATAAATAAAAAACTTAATTGATAATCCCCAACTATAACGACCAGATTTATCTTTCAAAAAAAACTTTTTTTTTTTTAAAAGATTAAATAATTTTTTTTCAGCAAAAATAAACATTTAAATTCAAATAAAATTTAAATTTAAATTTTAACTTTTATATTCACAAATATAAAAATTCAGGCTGCCCTTTCTTATCCAAGTAAATAGCCTGGAATTGATGTGCATTTAATCTTAAATATTTATATTTTCATCCTCTTAAAACATTTATCATTTATTTTAGACATCTTAATTAATTTAACGAAAAATAAATACACGTAAGAAATAGATTGTTGTAGTTGATGCTGAGAAAACAGGGAAAGCACAGACGACATGAGCATAATTATCGATTAGCAAGGGTCGTCATCGTCGAAATTGATGGCTATTGTTCCAAATCATCCTTATAAACCCACCGCCAAAAAAAAAATAAAAATAAAAAAAGGGGACGAAACTTATCAGTTTGAGTCTTTCAGTAACTGCGGTCCTCTGCTTGTATACAATGCAGGTCTTCTCTCGCAGCTCCCTCTGTATCTTCCTTGCCCTTCTCATCCACAGGTTCTTCTTCATTTGTTCTCTGCTCCGTTCTATTATTTTCCGTTTGCATCGTTTTCCTTATCTTCAGCATCTTCATCATCTTCCATGCCTGAGTTTTGTTAATTATTTCTCTCTATTTAGCTGTCTAAAAGTGAAGTTTTTTCAGTAAAGTTTGTGTCTTTGTTACTGATTTTTTTTTTTTAATTATTATTATTGAAACTATGATGGACCATTTCTAGCCAAGAAAACTATATCCAAGTATAATCTTAATCTACCTGGAAATAATTATTATTATTGTCTATGAAATGTGCGTCATTGATTTCAGGAATTCCTTTTTTTATTTTATTTTTTATTTTATTTTTTTATTTTTTTCATTTGAGCTCTGGTTAGAGTTTCATGCTTTACCATTGCTTAAGAAAATAAATAAATAAAAATAAAAAAACCCATAAGACCTAGTAAAACTTTTCTACCTTTACAAAGCTAATAATGATGCAATTGACAACTTGTTTTTCTATTTCAGGGTATCATCAGAAGGTTTTTCACAGAATGAAGTAGAACATGCTAGCTTGCCACCCAAAGGTTGGAACTCCTATGATTCTTTCTGCTGGACTATTTCTGAACAAGAGTTGTTGCAAAGTGCTGAAATCATATCTAAGCGGCTTCGTCCTTATGGATATGAGGTGTAAATATGGTCTTTTATTTTTCATTGACAAGTACGAGAATCATTAGAAATGAAACTGAATATGCATAACTTGTCTGCATTGTAGTACGTGGTGGTGGACTACCTATGGTATAGAAGAAAGGTTCCGGGTGCTTATCCGGATTCTCTTGGATTCGATGTAATTGATGAATGGGGGAGAATGATTCCCGATCCAGATAGGTGGCCTTCCTCCAAAGATGGAAAAGGGTTCTCTCAATTAGCAAAGACAGTGCATAGCCTGGGTTTGAAGTTTGGTATTCATGTTATGAGAGGAATTAGTACACAGGCAGTCAATGCTAATACCCCTATCATGGATATCACCACGGTATTTCTCCTCATTCCCATCACAACAACTAAATTTTGTTATGCCTTTATCTCAAATCCCCCATAACTCGGATTTTACTTCTATTTTTATATTTCAAGAGTAGGTATTCGTTGTTAAATGTAATTTAACTGCTGCAATGAATCACAAGCAAACTCAACTTATATCCATTTATCTGTTGAGAGAAATGAACTGTGGACAGGATAACTCAAAGCCCTTTTAGCTGAAGGAGTCTCGATGCTTGGTTTCACAAATTTGTGTCTTATCAGGGAGCTGCTTATGAAGAGTCTGGAAGAAAGTGGACTGCAAAAGATATAGGGATTAAGGAAAGGGCTTGTGCGTGGATGCAAAATGGTTTCATGAGTGTGAATACCAAGTTAGGAGCTGGAAGAGCCTTTCTAAAGTCACTATATGTGCAGTATGCCGAGTGGGGAGTTGATTTTGGTAATTTGTTAATTAAAGTGATCCCGCTGTCTTATTGCAACTGCTACAGGACTTGTGATAGTATGATAATCAGTTACTTGTCTTATGTGCTGATTTTTTCTTTTCCTCCATAACATTTAAGTCAAGTGCATTTGTGTCCCAAAACACTATTGACTTGCGCAGGGTACAATGTTATGGTTCAATCTGTGCTAATATAAATCTTGCATAATTACTATTTGCTTGCCTGATATTGGCGGCCGCATCTTTACTTTATCCATGCTAATGTTGTTATTTACTTCTGTTTTTCCTTCCAGTGAAACATGACTGTGTATTTGGTGATGACTTGGATTTGGACGAAATAACCTTTGTTTCGGAGGTTCTCTTCCATGCATTTCTTTGTTTCAATTTCTCTTCCTCTCCCCCTCTTCTTTTTATCTCTTTCAGGTAATTCCAGCAAGGTTTCTATCTTCAGTTTTGCTTCTTCGACTTAATAATTGTTATACCCTTATCCAGGTTCTGAAGGAACTTGACCGCCCCATCATATATTCTCTTTCTCCTGGAACCAGTGTAACACCTGCCATGGCTAAGAATGTCAATAGACTAGTCAACATGTTCCGTATAACTGGTGATGATTGGGATACATGGGGTGACGTTGTATCCCATTTCGATGTTACCAGGTTTATTTATTTATTTTTCAAACCTTCATAGTTTTGATGTTTATATTTATTCCCAACTTGTATTTCTTGTTTTTTTTCTTTATCTGGAAGAGAGAGTGAGAGATAAAGAGACAGAGAACTTCGTTATTAATTCATGATTAACTCTACTCAATTCTTCATCAGGGATTTTTCTACTGCCAATATGGTTGGAGCAACTGGATTGCTGGGGAAGTCATGGCCTGACTTAGATATGCTACCTTTGGGAAGGCTTACTGATCAAGGTTAAAAGACTTGGGCATGTGTTTCCCCCTTAATACGTTGATTACTATTTTGGTCCATATGCTTTTAGGGGATAGGTAAGGTTGATAAATCATATTAATCAATGAACTCAAGGTGTTGGCAATATAGCTCTTTGTGTGCAAATTCTTTTCAATAGTTCTCTAATGAATCGTGATAAATTTTTAGAAGGTTGAATGTTTTGTAGATATTGTAGAATCTCCTAAAAGATGATCAATTTGACCTGTTTAGGTTTCATGGTGTAACGAGTATGTAGACTTGACTTTTATGTTTTGATGATATTAGGTTCCAATAAAGGTCCACACAGAAAATGTAACCTTACTTTAGACGAGCAAAGAACTCAGGTATATATATATAAATATGTGAGTTTCATTTCTATCTTCTTTTCAATTGACTGAAGACTCATTTATGATCTTACTATTGTCGTTGCAGATAACTTTGTGGTCTATGGCCAAGTCTCCTCTCATGTTTGGTGGAGATGTGAGAAACCTTGATTATACTACTTATGGTCTCATCAGTAATCCTACTCTGTTGGAGATTAATTCTTTTAGCTCAAATAATATGGAGGCAAGTCAATCATGAAATATTTTCAATCCTGAAAAAGAGAGTCTCACAATAGAAACGTGAATTCTTATTTTTTTGAATTTTGCAGTTTCCTTATGTTACCGGTAAAAATAGTTTGAAGAACGAAAACCAGGTTTCTGCCTTGCAATCAGGGAGACATGTGACAGATGGGAGATCTCCAGAAACAAATGTTCTTGGTCTTACTAGCTGTGCAGATGTGAAAGCAATTGGCTGGTCTGTTGAAGCTCTTGACCAAGATCTTGAACAGATCTGCTGGAGGGATAGATTAAGAAACAAACATCAAACACCTTTTTGCCTATACATGAGGAAATCTCGTGTGGCATTGTAATTGTGCTTTATCTCTTCGTATATTTCAAAAAATGTCTGCTTCAGCTGCCTGCACTGTCACTAATATGATAATTCTGATTTCACTGTAGAGATGAAGATACAAGTTACCAACAGCAATACCAAGGGAAATTCAATTTATTAGCAACTGATAGAAGCAAGTTTTGCTTGCATGCTTCTCCCAAGAGAAAGATCACTTCCAAAGAATACAGGAGAGGTTCATTTTCACCTTGCAGAAAGGATGCTAACCAGGTATTCTTCCAATCCTGATTTTTAAATCTATAGACAACCTTTTGCATTATTGCAAGGATAAAGCTATTCATTTATTTTGTCTAGTCTGCTTTTGGGGAGGATAAAGATATAACAAAGTTGTTAGAAGCCTCGCTTACAATCTCAATCAATCTACATTTATTTTTTAAACAAAAATTATACAAATAGTCTCGTTTTACCTTATAATTTTTCTTTTCTACAGCTTTTGGTACACAATTTTTTTAATACTTTTTTGTTTTCTAAAGCTTTGATGAATGAAGTTGGAATCTGATATATTTTGTATTAACAGATATGGGAATTTAATCCCAATGGGACCCTGGCAAATAGTTATTCTGGCCAATGCGCCACAATGAATTCTCTTAAAGGTTAATTTTTTTAAACTTAGTGCCTTTGTATAGACTGATTTAATAACTTACTAAAGCTTAATCGTTCATGCAGCTAAGAAAGTCATTTCCACTGGTGTTCGATCTTGGATTGCAACTGGAAGAAAAGGTTTGTTTCTAAACCCTACATGGGAAGAAAATAAGTAATAATTAATTAATTATCACAGGAAAAAATAAAAATAAAAATAAAAAGCTCATAAAAATCGAATCATTTTCAAACCCTAGATGAGCAGCCTACAACTAGGATAACTATGAAGCAAATAAAAAATACAGCAAGTAACTTATTGTTCAGAATAACACATATCCTCTAGAACGGTCCTTTTAATCTTTATCCATCTAATGTTCACTTTGCAAAGTGTTTGATTTTCTTAGCAAAGACAATGAATAAATTTTCAAAGCCATTGCTTCAGACAGTTTCCTACCTATTACATTTACGGTTACCACAGTATATACTACTCTATTAGTATGAAATCTTATTGTTCTTTTGTATTTGATATTAGTATATTCAATCTAACAAGAACTCAATGGGCCTCAGGAGAAATATATCTAGCTTTCTTCAACCTCAACTCGAAGAAGACAGTAATATCTGCAAATATATCTGACTTGGCCAGGGCACTTCCTCGGAAAATTTCGAATGGAGCTTCTTGCAAGGGCTATGAAGTATGGAGTAGAAAAGACTTTGGTATGATAAACCACTCAATATCAACACCAGTAGAAATTCATGGTGCTGCACTATTTGTCCTCCACTGTTTTACTGCATGAAAAAGATAAAATATTGATCCTGTAGCTTCCGAGCTTGGTAAACAAAATATATAGATTTTTAGAAGGAAAGAAAGAAAAGAAAAAAGATACCATATCATCGGCAGATGATAAAAACAAAATCTATATGAACTTTGTGGTTTGTTTTTATCTTTGTTTTTGTATTTTTGTTTTTTTCTATTTTAACTCTTTCATTCTTGGAACGACATGGCGTTGTTAACAATACCACTTTAACGATTGTAATTGTCAGGCAGGTAGGTGTCATTCATGATGCCAATTAATTGCTAAGTATTGACTCTTCAAACTGCACTTCTTTTTTATTTGTTTTTCCTTTTGAAATTCCATTTTTTAATTTAATACTAGTATGTTAAAAAAAAAAAAAAAAAGAACCAAAACCAATAAATATATATACTTAAACTTGCAAAGCAATTAATATGGTGGAATTTTAAAGATTATGGTCTCTTTGTTTTTTTGGATTGGATGCTGCATTAAATGTTTACACTTTCATGTACTTTTTTTCTTTTTTTTTAAAGTTTTTTCTCTCTATTTCTTTTAGCTAGGTTGGTGTCTCTCACATTTTTATTTTCATTTGATATTCCTGGAAAAAAAGAGGAAGAGAAAATAATTAAAGAAGAGAGAGAAGGCAAAAAGAAGAAAGAGAGAAGGAAAGAAAGAGTGATAAAATATGTAAAATAGGTTTAAAACTTGTGATACAGTGGATATAGATAGTTAAAAAAGAAAAAATGATGGGCATGAAAAATTATTTCCCTCCACTGGTATGCATCCGTATAAAAATCTCAAGTAAAAAGCTCATGCGTGTTTCCATTGCATTAGTGTAGTTTCTATAGATCATTCATATGTTAATTTTAAAGTAAAACAACTAAAGTTGAAAGGGTATAGATGTAATTTTAAAACAAAAGAGTTAATTTAAAATTATACTAAATTTTATAAAATTATCCTTAAAAAATATCTTATTCTCCAAAATACCTTTCTCTACAATCTTGGATATCTACCACTTTTGTGTTGAGTACTATAAAAACCAAAAAATCCAGTGGAAACCCCAATTTATTTGAAGGTTGAAGACGACTTGATCACTATGCTGCATATATATATATATATATATATATATATATATATATATATTTGTTAATAA
>QANX01005058.1:51687-79114 GCA_003254975.1 Ochetophila trinervis
TTTTTTTTTTTCAAACTGGGAAATCACAGATGACTATAATTATCATTTATGATTTATCAACGTTGTGATCGTCGAAATTGATGGCTTGGTTCGTCCTTATAAAACTGACAGCAAAAAAGCTCAGAACTTGATCAGTTTGAGCTTTTTCCAGCAGCGCTAAGATCCTCTGCTTCTGACCATGCAGGTCCTCTTTTGCAGCTCTCTCTGTATCTTCCTTGCTCTTCTCACCTACAGGTGGAGGATGTTCTTCAATCTTTATTTCCTTATATTCTACTTTCCTGCTTTCCTTTTACATCGTTTTCCTTATCCTCATCATCACCATCATCGTATTGTCCGTTATTAATTATTTCTCTGCTGTGCTGTATTTTGTCTAAAATTGACGATTTTTCAGTATAGTTTGTGTCTTTTCACTTCAGGTTGTTTTTTTTTATATTATTATTGAAACGATGATGAACCATTTCATAGCCCATAAAGTAAATGCAAATATGATCTATCAAGAAAGAATTTTTATTATTGTTGTCTTTAAATGTGCCTCATTGCTTTCAGGGGTTTTATTTTTGTCCCCATTTTGAGCTGTGGTTAGAGTTTTGTGCTTTATTGTTGCTTGTAAAAAATAATCCCAAAAGACCCAGCAAAAACATCTTCCACCTACATAAAGCTAATGATGTTATCGGACAACTGGTTTATCTATTTCAGGGTATCATCAGAAGAACATGCTAGCTTTCCACCCAGAGGTTGGAACTCCTATGATTCTTTTTGCTGGACCATTTCTGAACAAGAGTACTTGCAAAGTGCTGAGATCATATCTAACCGGCTTCACCCTCATGGATATGAGGTATGGTGGATCAAATTGTTCAAGTTCTTTTTATTTGTCATTGACCAGTATGAGAATCATTAGAAATGAATTAATCTCTCTGCAATGTAGTATGCTGTGGTGGACTACCTTTGGTATAGAAGAAAGGTTCCAGGTGCTTATATTGATTCTCTTGGATTCGATGTAATTGATGAATGGGGGAGAATGATCCCTGATCCAGATAGGTGGCCTTCCTCCAAAGATGGAAAAGGGTTCTCTCAAGTAGCAAAGACAGTACATAGACTGGGTTTGAAGTTTGGTATTCATGTTATGAGAGGAATTAGTACACAGGCAGTCAATGCCGATACCCCTATCTTGGATATCACCACGGTATTTCTCTTCATTCCCATCATGACAACTAAATTTAGTTATGTCTTTATCTCAAATCCACCATAACTCGGATTTTACTTTGTTCCATTTTTACATTTCAAGAGTAGGTATTCGTTCTGAAATGTAATTTAACTGCTGCAATGAATCACAAGCAAGCTCAACTTATATCCATTTATCTGTAGAAAGAAATGAACTGTGTACAGGATAACTCAAAGCCCTTTTAGCTGAAGGAGTCTCAAGGCTTGGTTTCACAAATTTGTGTCTTATCAGGGAGCTGCTTATGAAGAGTCTGGAAGAAAGTGGACTGCAAAAGATATAGGGATTAAGGAAAGGGCTTGTGCATGGATGCAAAATGGTTTCATGAGTGTGAATACCAAGTTAGGGTCTGGAAGGGCCTTTCTGAAGTCACTCTATGTGCAGTATGCCGAATGGGGAGTTGATTTTGGTAAATTGTTCTTTTGTTAATTCAAATTATCCTGCTTTATCTTATTGCAACTGCTACAGGACTTGTGGTAATATGATAGTCTGTTATTTGTCTTGGGTCCTCCTGATTTTTTCTTTTCCTCCGTAGCATGTAAGTCAAGTACATTTGTGTCTCAAAACACTATTGACTTGCGCATGGTACAATGTTATGATTCAATTTGTGTTGGTTTACATATAGCGTAATTATTGTTAGCTTGCCTGATATTGGCATCTGCAGCTTTACTTTATCCTTTGCTAATGTTGTTATTGACTTCTATTTTTCCTCCCAGTGAAACATGACTGTGTGTTTGGTGATGACTTGGATTTGGACGAAATAACTTTTGCTTCAGAGGTTCTCTTACATGCACCCTTTTTTTCTATTTCTCTTTTTCTCCCCCTCTCCTTTTCTCTCTTTCTGGTAATGCCAGCGATGTTTCTAGCCTCATTTTGCTGCTTGGATTTAATAATTGTTATACCCTTATCCAGGTTCTAAAGGAACTTGATCGCCCCATCGTATATTCTCTTTCTCCTGGAGTCGGTGCAACAACTGACATGGCTAAGAATGTCAATGGACTAGTCAACACTTACCGTATAACTGGTGACGATTGGGATACATGGGGTGACGTTGTATCCCATTTCGATGTTGCCAGGTTTTTTAGTTATTCTCCAAACCATCATAGTTCTGATGTTTATATTTATTCCCAATTTCTATTTCTTGATTTTTCTTTATCTGGAAGAGAGAGTGAGAGAGACTGAGACTGAGAACTTAGTTGTTGATTCATGATTAACTCTACTACAATTCTTCGTCAGGGATTTTGCTACCGCCAATATGGTTGGAGCAACAGGATTACTGGGGAAGTCATGGCCTGACTTAGATATGCTACCATTGGGATGGCTTACTGATCCAGGTAAAATGACTTTGGGATGTTCTCCCCCTTAATACGTTGATGACTATTTTGATCCTTATGCTTCTTGGGGTATATAAGGTTGATAGACCATATCAATCAATGAATTCAAGGTGTTGGCAATATAGCACTTTGTATGCCAATTCTTTTCTGATAGTTCTCTAATGAATTAGGATGAATATTTAGAAGGTTATTCTGTAGTGGATATTGCAGAAGCTCCTAAAAGAGCCATCAATTTTAATTGTTTAGATTTCATAGTGCTACATGGATTTAAACTTGACTTTTATGTTTCAATCACATTAGGTTCCAGTGAAGGTCCCCACAGAAACTGTAAACTTACTTTAGATGAGCGAAAAACTCAGGTGTATATAGAAATATATGAGTTTCATTTCTATATTTTTTTTTTCAATTGACTGAAGACTTGTTTACGATCTAAATATTGTATTGCAGACGACTTTGTGGTCTATGTTCAAGTCTCCTCTCATGTTTGGAGGAGATGTGAGAAACCTTGATGATACTACTTACAGTCTCATCACTAATCCTACGCTGCTTGGAATTAATTCTTTTAGCTCAAATAATATGGAGGCAAGTTCAATCATAAAATATTTTCAATTATGAAAAAGAGAAAGTGTCTTACAATAGAAACTTGAATTCTTATTTTGTTGTTGTTGTGAATTTGCAGTTTCCTTACATTACTAGTGCAAACAGTTTCAAGATGGAAGACCAGGTTTCTACCTTGAAATCAGGGAGACATTTGACAGATGGAAGACCTCCACGAACACATGCTCTGGGTCTCACTAACTGTGCAGATGTGAAAGCAATTGGTTGGTCTGTTGAAGCTCTTGATCAAGATCTTAAACAGATCTGCTGGAGGGAAAAATTAAGCAACAGACATCAACCTTTTTGCCTATACAAGAGGGAATCTCGTGTGGCATCGTAATTGTGATTTATGTGTTCTTATATTTCCAAAAAATGTATGTTTCAGTTGCCTGCATTGACATTGACACTAATATGATACTTCTGATTTCATTGCTGATGTAGAGATGAAGATATAGGTTACCAACAGCTATACCGAGGGAAGTTCCATTTATTAGCAACTGATAGAAGTGACTTTTGCTTGCACGCTTCTCCCAAGATAAAGATCACCTCCAAAGTGCAGAGGAGAGGTTCATTTTCTCCTTGCCGACCGGATGCTAACCAGGTATCCTTTTAACCCTGATTTTTAAATCTGTAAACAACCTTTTGCATTATTGCAAGGAGAACGCTATTCATACTTTTCGTAAACCAAAACATTAGTTTGTCTGATCTGGTTTTTTTGAGGACAAGAAAGCTGTTTGAGGCCTTGCTTACAATCTCAATCAATCTATGTTTATAGTTTAAACAAATGTCATATAAATTGTCGTTGTGTTACCTTATAATTTTGTCTTTTCTACAGATTTTGGTTCAGTCTTTATAATACTTTCTTATAATATGTTTCTATGTTTTCTAAAACTTTGATGAATGAAGATGGATTTAATTTATTTTACATTAACAGCTATGGGAATATAATCCTAATGGAACCCTGGCAAATAGTTATTCCGGCCAATGCGCAACAATGAATTCTCTTAAAGGTGAAATATTTTTAAACCTAGTGTCTTTTTATAGACTGATTTAACAACTTACAAGAGCTTAATTGCGCATGCAGCTACAAAAGTCATTTCTACTGGTGTTCGATCTTGGATTGCGACCGGAAGAAAAGGTTTGTTTCTGAAACACGCCTTTCATCTACAGGGGTAGAAAATAAGTAAATAAGCATCACAGAAAAAAATAGGCTTATAAAAATCTTCTCTCATTTTCAAACATGAGATGAGCAGCATACTATGATTGGTTATGAGCAAATCAGAAATACAGCAAGTAATTTCTTGGTCAAAATAACACATATCCTCTTTTGCATATTATGTTATAGTATAGATTTTAGTATTTTCAATCTAACAAGAACTAATTGGGCCTCAGGAGAAATATATCTAGCTTTCTTCAACCTCAACTCAGAGAAGACAGTAATATCTGCAAGTATATCTGACTTGGCCAAGGCACTTCCTGGGAAAATTTTGAATGGAGCTTCTTGCAAGGCCAATGAAGTATGGAGTGGAAAAGACTTTGGGATAATAAACCACTCAATATCAACACCAGTAGAAATTCATGGTGCTGCACTATTTGTCCTCAACTGCATGAAAATCTAAAATATGTAATATAATAACATTGCTTAATAAAAAATCATGTCCTTTTAATTTTCTTTCTCTTTTTCTCCATCCATTTATTTATCAATATGGAGCAGAAGATAAAGATTTATAGGGTCTGATTTGGTATATAAATATGTAGATTTTAAGAAAATAAAACACAGAAAATATCATAGGGGTCGTCTTTTCAGTTTTGAGATAATTATATTCAGATTTTATGCTTTTAGAAAATTATTTTTAATTTCCATTTAATTGTCAATATCTATCAAAATAGATAAAATTATCAATTTTTCCAGTTAATTTTAATAGTTGAAGACCAACACAGGTTTAAAAATTAATATTTTATAATTGAATGATATTATAAAAATGAATTATATTTTTAAATTAACTCCCAAAAACTGACGTATGAATTTAAAATGATTTTCCAAATTTGATGGGGACTAAAATGTAATTGAGATACAACTAAAAATGTTTAAATGAAATTTTTTGTTTGATGCAGCACAGAGCTCTTGTTTCATATATACGACTTGGTGTTTTTCTTTTTCTTCATTTTACTATTTTCATTCTTTGATTCCTGCAACGACATGGCGTAGCTGACAGTGGCACTTCAACGATTGTAATTGTCAGGTGGGTGTCATGCATGATGCCAAATTGCCAAGTATTGACTAGTCAAATCGTTGGCAATTACCACTTTTCATAACTCTCTCAAATTGTGGGTTCAAAATTAGCCTGACCTCCTCAATATATTTTTAAAAAGTATTGAATTAGAATATTTAATTAATATAATATGATTAGTATTAATGTATGCAAAATTAATATAATTCAAAAAAATAAAAATCTATTTGGAGTCATTTTGGAGTAAATTTCATCACTTTCTAAATAGATAGTCAAATAAGAAAAGTATTGTCAAAGCTGCATCAAATTAAAAACAATTAGGATCTTGTAGTTTAATCTATCGTTATCTCTTAAGGAAAAAACCACACGTCTTAAGTTACAAATACCCCTCTTTTAGCAAAAAAAAAAAAAAGAAGAAGTTACAAATACCTCAAAAAGCATCTCCAGCAAGACACGTCCAATTAGAAACCTAATAGCTTTTGGCATTTAAATTTTGTTTTCTGACTTCGGAAGATCTTTAGTCGGCATCACATTGTTGCTCTAAGGCTTCTTAATGGCTTTTCTCTCCTATTTTGCAGATTTATAGGTTCATCAATAATAAAAAAAGAAGCTCAATTTTGAGAATTGATTTTTTACCTTACATATCTGGATTCTGGCAAAATTACCACAGCATAGTAGTGCATATATATGAACATAACATGTATTTATATGTAAAGATTAAATGTATGAATTTGTATGTAAAGATTAAAGGACAAGTGAACAAATTTCATAAAAGTAAATTAAATAAAAAGAAAAAGAAAAAAAGAAGAACATAGAGAACAAATTAGTCAAACTGAAATTTATATCTGTTAAAATTAAAATAGTCAACGTGCAAAAATCACTTCAAAATAAATATTGAAAAAAAAATTCATAATGGATAAGAGTATTGAGTCATAGGGGTTCCTCTTCCAACTATAAAAGATCATAAGAGCAAATACTAATTTTGTTCTTTTCTAGATGTATAGTTCATCTCTACTGATCTGTAATTATTGTATTAATATTTGTGGAGCAAAAGAATTGGTTGCATGCAGAAATTAATTTGTTCAAAAATGTTTATATGTATGGTGAGTTGATATAATTCCCACTTTACTACTGGGAGAGATAGATTTACTTGTACACTAAAACTAATCCATGTCACTCAATAATCTACTTTCTATTTAATTATTTTTGTTTACCTCTCTTGCCCATTTGGTTTTATTTTATGTGTAATTATCTTTATTTTTATTTTTATTTTTATTTTTTAAAATTGAAAATTTAGTATGGAAAAATGAACAATAATATATATAGTGGCCAATTAAATTAAATTACCATAAAAAGTATGTATGCAAGTTTCATTTTTAATATCCACAACAGTATGTTTCACGGAACAAGTTGAGAATTATATTTTAGGATATCATTTTTGTATCTACATAAATGCGTGGTGTTATTTGACCTCCAATTTAGTTCTTTTTATGCTGAATTTAGAAAATGTAATATAATTATCATGAATTATAAAAATTAATGGGCCAATAGTGTATAGAGAAAACATGATTATTAGAAAACTCACCACCATACAATTTCCCAATATCTCTCATGGAGCAGTATTTGTACTGATTTATTTATAATATATTCAACAACAAAAAATATTTCTAATATCTCCTTTTAGGAAAGAAAATGGATGGTGATTTTACTTCTAAATAAAATATATTATTTGTTCGTAGTGTTTTGGCTGTACCTATGCATAAAGCACACGCTTACTTTTTACTTTATCTTTTAATATTCTTTGAGAATTAATAAATAATGGCTCCATTGCCATTACCATACATACTGTAAGATTTATATTTACTTTTTTCTTCATGCATATCTAAAATCATTTATATAAATCAAATACATGTCTGTCAAACTTATAAATTGATTTGAAATATTGAAAATCCAACTACCATTTTTCAAATTTACCAAAAAAAAAAGACCATTGTTCAATAGATATCAAATTAGTGGTTTTTTTTCAAACTTTCACAGGTGGCAAGTGACAAGTCCACTTGCAATTATGGGGCTATTCATGATTATTAAGCTTTTTTTTTTTTTTGCTAAAAATAAAATTATTTCAACCTAGTAGGAGTCCATATTGGTTGTCTATGTTACTGAAAATTTTTTCATTTTTGTGCGGTAGAAGTGGAGATGAGCACTTTAGTCTAAATAGGACTACCAAGATTTGAACTTCAACTTTCGTACTCGCAGATGTTAACACTTGGCTAGCTCCTACCATTGAACTACACTCAAGTGCATGATTATTAAGCTTATTAAATCTACACTAACGCATAGCCAAAGAAATTGACAAATGTTTACAATAATTATGATTTGGACCCAACACTTAAAATTAAGAGAGAAATATGGTTTTCTATTAATAACGAAGTGTACTTTTGGATTAATTATGAAACATAGTACATAATAACAATTAAGAAATCAAAAAATAAATTACAGATACTTCAAAATTCAAATTAGTTAATTAATTGGTCTATATCATAGGATAGTGGAGAACTAATTATCAACGCATGCCGACCATGATTCACGTATAATTTGGTCTGCACACCATAACTTTGTATCGTATAATTTTTATGTCAATCTTATAAATAATGCATTTATAAATGTGATAATTAATTTAGTAGTCAATGGTTCTTTTATCTTAATTATAACTAATTAATATGCTACTAAAGTTATAAGATAAGAGCTACCTTAGCCCAAAATGAAATAAAAAAGAAAAGAAATTATAATGTAATATAAGTTTATTTATTTATAACTCTTAATATATATATATGCATTTATAGTTTTAACTTATAATTATTATTATTATTATTTTTATATTAGTGATGTGAAAATCATTGTGGTCAAAGAATAAGAATAAATATTGTAAACTAAATTGAACGATGATTCATAGAGTAGAACCTATATACCTATTTTGTCATTCACTTCTTGTTGAAATAAAGTTGCCATCTTAATTACTCATATATTGCCTAAGTTCTTTGTTACCTAATTAATTACTTCATGTTTTGGCATTAAGAATTCGACACAAATCCCTTAATTTTTTTTCTTTTCTCTTTCCCGACACAATTAATTACTTCATGTTTTGGCATTAAGGAAAACAAGTTTTCTACTTTTATTTAAGAAAGGGATATAAGGAAACAATTAAAATGAAATGTGTTTTCAATCTTCTCTCATTTCCCAAAGTCATTTACCAAAAAAAACAATCATTTCCCAAAGTCCGCAGTATGCAGGAAAGAAAGTCTTCGTCTCTCACCAATAATGCACAAGAATATTGAAATTTCAATCCTGAGGCCTTGGGTTTCTTAATCCAACAAGAAACAAAAATAAGAAACACAAAAACACCATTTTTTTTATTCAACCATAACACACAAGCTACTCAAAATCAAAAGAAATCCAATGCCCTTACTTAGTCTACTAAAATTAAATGATAACCCCAAAGACCAAACTATCGCCAACTCACCATCCCTTTTATCAAACTAAATAAATAACGTACATGCCTTTTACCAAAAAAAGAAAAAATAACGTACATGCCAATTTGCATTTTTTTTATAAATTGGTAACGTTTTTTAAGAATTTGAATTCAAAATATANCTTAGTCCAACAAGAAACAAAAATAGGAAACACAAAAACACCATTTTTTTTATTCAACCATAACACACAAACTACTCAAAATCAAAAGAAATTCAATGCCCTTACTTAGTCTACTAAAATTAAATGATAACCCCAAAGACCAAACTATCGCCATCTCGCCATCCCTTTTATCAAACGTACATGCCTTTTACCAAAAAAAGAAAAAATAACGTACATGCCAATTTGCATTTTTTTTATAAATTGGTAACGTTTTTTAAGAATTTGAATTCAAAATATAAAAATTATCATATGTGATCATTATCAAATAATTTATTTCTATGTGATAAAATAAAAATTTATAGCTTTTAAAAGACTTTTGTAGCTAGTCCTATATAATAAAATAGATACCATCACTTTCCTTTAAATTGAGTTGTATTTCATGCAATGAATTGAATTTGCATCCTTATACTTTTTTTGTCATAACATTATATATTGTATTTATTCATTTTATTTTTTAGACTTTTTCGTTGTGATATAAATTTAAATTTTATTATTTTTCATCACGAAAATCTATTGTTAATATGATAAGCATTTTTTGAGCATATTTAAATACTTTTTGATTTTTTATATTAAAAGTTTAAAATAAAAAGTGAATCATTTGCAACAATCAATTAAAAATTATTAAACTTTTGTAAAAAAAAATAATTAAAAATTATCAAATGATTCCTAAAAAAAGAAAAGAATTCATTGTCAAATGGGCAGGGGGTAGCCAAGGGTTAAAAAGTGCAAAGACTAAAACATACAAATTGGGGTTGAAAAGAAATTAGAAAAAATATAAGGGATAAAAGTTGAAGACAGAAGTTTCTGGCACGCTAATGAAGCGTCATTTTCTCTTGTGTTTATTTATAATAAATAAATGGACACCAAATCGTCTCCGCCACATTAATTCACTTTACGCNTGTGTTTTGTTGTGTTTATTTATAATAAATAAATGGACACCAAATCGTCTCCGCCACATTAATTCACTTTACGCGCATATTCAGACATTGATTCAGAGGGTTCGCAGTTTAAGGATCTTCCTTTTTACCTGCTCAAACTTAACGAACTTCTCGCTTTATTTATTATTTTTCTTTTTATTTGTTATTTTCGTTTTCCATTACTTTCTTTCTATCCAAACATGAACTCATCTTCGACCATTACTACAACTACTCATTTTCATTCTTCATCTTCTTGTTTCAAAATACTGAGAGAACGTTATAATAATTACGAAACTAGACAGACTGCTCTGAAATTCAAGGCCGAAAATTTTAGGAAGAAATTCTCGTCGCTGAAAATCATCCAAAATTCATTTGGTTTCGGTCCGACGTATTCTCCGTCCAAGTTACATGCCCGAAACCCTAGCTTCGCGGCGATTGAGAAGAAACCGATGGAGACCGAGATTGACGAACTCGTCGTCGCCGATAAACTTCAGCTTCTAGTTTTGGAATTCAAGACTCTGGAGGAACCAATGGACCGCGTGAAAAGGTTACTTCAGTACGCGGCGAATCTTCCTCCGTACGACGAGTCGGCGAGAGTGCCGGAGAATCGAGTTCTGGGATGTGCGACTCAGGTTTGGGTGGAGGCGGAAATGAACGAGTTCGGAAGAATGAGATTCAGAGCGGATAGCGATTCGGAGATATCGAAAGGGTTCTGTTCGTGCTTGGTTTGGATGCTGGATGGTGCGGAGCCGGAGGAGGTTTTGGGGATGAAGACGGAAGATTTGGGATATGTGAACGTTGGTTTGTACGTCAGAGCAAATTCCAGAGTGAATACGTGGCACAACGTGTTGATCAGTATGCAGAAGAGGACCAAAGCTTTGGTTACGGAAAGGGAGGGAAAGACGCCATTGATGGACCCTTTGCCTTCTTTCATTGTCTCTGCTGCTGATCAAATCGCTGCGAAAAGCCATGGAAGTTCTGCCGAAGCTCAGGTTTGCCCCAATGCTCTCTCTCTCTCTCTCTCTCTCTCTCTCTTTTTCTATCTTTGTAATAGTATTTTGTTTTTTTGGATTTTTTACAAGAATTTTGTACTGATTTTTGGCTTGAATTACCATGGATTTAAAAGCTTTAAGTTTGAATTAATACTTATCTCTAAAATTTAAATTTGAATTACTAGCCAATAGAAAGTGGCCACTGTATCTTTTATATTTTATATATAACACTCTCTTTTTTATTTGGGTAGAATTTTCTATGGCTATTTTTTTTAGGTGAGTTATGTTTTCAAAAGGAATTGTAACTTATTATAAAAGTTTAAATTAATATGAAATAGATTATCTTTTATATTTTATTTTTAATAACGTTTTTTATCTTTATCTTTGGATGAATTAGTTAAATATTAAATTTTTAATTCTGATACAATATTTAATTATGGTAGATGTAAATTCTATCAAATTGGATCATTATATTTTTTATATTTTATTTTTAATACTTTTTAATTGATTAATGATTAAGATGTATCGTGTAAATTAATGGAGGTAATTTTGGATCTTGTTTCGATGTGTTGCCCGTCCATGTCTATACATTTACAAGTTTTGGCCTTGTAATTATCCATTTAATCTGATCCGTTGGTTATGGCAGATTCAAACTACAAGATGGAAGGAACTGGATGCCAATTTATCACTGTTCTAGATTCGGATTCGAGGTCTTATAACTGTGGTCGTTGTCTATTCACGATGGCTTTAGAAAGGTTACTATCTTATTTTCTTTCGCCATTTGGTGGCTAGCTTAATCTCTCACCATAACATTTTTGAAATGCTCATAATACATTGTGGGTGGGAAATGCTCAAAATAAGGTTACTATCTTATTTTCTTTCTCTATTCCACTGTGATTCTAATCTTGTTGGCTGTGCAGGGGCTGCTTGTTTCCTACTAGCTAGTTTGGTACTGCCAGAATTTCAGACACTGGATGAGAGACAATTCTCCATACGAGGTACTTCAATGTTGGATTCTGTGAAAAGGCAAAAAATGTCTGGTTCTTTCTTGTGTTCTTTATCTTGTCCTTTTGGTCTTCTGGGATATTTCCTCTGTACTTGAACAATCAATTAATTACTTAGCTGATTAGGCCTTTTAAGTATTTTATATTTCCCTTTTTTTCCTTTTCTTGTTCCTTATATCATACATACTATGGATTGCTTTTGCAGTGAATGAAAACTTTTAGTAAATGAGCTCGTCTGTGGGATCTCCTTCCTCCATTTTGATGTGGGTCTCTTTCAAGTAAGAATTACTAGTGTAGGTGTTTGTCTAAGTCCTTGATTACTAAATTTTGAAGCTACCGTTTTGTCAAGAAAATTGTAATAAGAAATGTTGTACGAATTTGATGGTACTGACATATCTCTATGTCTGCCTCATAAATGTATCTATCTGTATGTGTTGTATTTTTCTTTTCTTTTTTTATTGGGGGGAACTTTATAGAAATGTTTGTTGAAAAATGAAATTAGAGTTGAGTTGGTTTCAGCTCTCCAAGTGTTCTTATTTAGAAAGCTCACCTCTTCTTTAATAAAAAATCATTTTTTTTCGTGTTCAAAATGCATTCACGTAGTATTTATTAGCTATCAACAACGATGTTCTTTTCCAATGAAAGATTGAGCACGTGTAAAGTGAGTTTAATAACATATACCTAGAATCAGCAATTATTGTGGTTTCATAAAATTATAATAAAAACAATGAAACTTGACTACTTACCATTATGATGAGTTAGTGGAACAGAACAGAAGAAACTAATCATAATGAGGTTGTTATTTTACTTTTCTCCAAAAACTTACTCAATTTGCAATTATTTGATTGGTGAAGCATAACTTCCCTATTGCCCAATATTTTCAGCTGCCATATATATAATTGTTCAAAGCAGTCCTAACTAAGTTTTCTTTATTTGTTATTATTTTTTATTTATTTATCAAAACGGAAAGCCAGAAGGCTCAAACGGCAACACTGCAGAGTCTGCAAGACATTCTTCCTAAACAATCTGACAAAACAAAATGCTCCACATTCTAAGGAATCACATCAAGAGCATGGATACCAAATTAAAATTATGGCTTAAGTTATAACTAAGTTGCTAAATAAGCAATTATTCACCTAAAAAAAAGAAAAAAAAAGTTCCTAAATAAACAGCATTCGTACACTAATATGTTCCCATTTGCTGTCAAATCACCCCTCCCCTGTTTTGCTATTCTGTAAATCAGCAGATTCTAACCCATATTTCTTAACAAAAAAAAAAAAAAGGAAAAGAAATAACATGTTCTCTCAGCTGTTTGAGAGGGTTCATTTTTTTTTTCTCCCCCAGGTAAAAACCAAACAAAGCCACAACAGAGAAAGCAAAGAAGCAAATTGAGGCAATCTCGAGGGAAATATGACGACGTCCACTTATACCTTGGATTGCAAACAGATTGATGCTCTTCTTAGCATCAGTAGTCTGACCAAAACCCACTTCTTCATCAGCAGAGTTATAAGCATAGACTCTCACAAAGTACGTTGCTGTAGGCACATCTTTCCCAATTGTCCAATCCAAGCTCTGATTGCTCTGAGAAGTAGCATCGTAGGGTCTGTTGTCAATGGTGAATTGGCAGGTCTTGTCCTTGCTCAGATTGTCCACTGTTCTTCTCCATCCACGGTTTATCTAGCTTACAGGAGCATAACACAGAGTCACTTTCACTTTCTTGTACAGTTTATCAACCCCTGATTCTTGAAAACTCTCATTCAAACCCCATTTCACTGTAACTCTGTCCTCCCCAGCTCGCAGAACTGCAAATCAAAATCACAAAAAGATGATCGATAGTCATATACACAGTGATGCTTGAGTAATGATATTCTTAACTTCTTAACTTAAAAATAATGTGGGCAGAGTTATTTAAAATCGTAGAATTAAATGTATTTGATGTGATATATAAACAAAAGGTTCTAGATAATCAGGTCTACTTGCCAATGTTTTAATATTTTAAGTTGAAGATGTTTCATCTTGAACCGGACTACTAATATATATACATATATATAACTAAATATATAGAATATCTAGATTGTTAGAGTTTCTGCCATCTGTAATCTTTACTATTATTGTTAGTTTGTTAATATGCCAGCTAGGGGTGGGCAAAACCGAACCAAACCGTTCAAACCGAACTAAACCGTTGCTTTTGGTTCAGTTTGGTTTGGTTTGTAGAAGATAATGGTTTGGTTTGGTTTACTATGTTAAAAAACCGTCATTAATGGTTTGGTTTGCGGTTTGGATAATTTTTGGACCAGACCAAACCGCAAACCGCACTTAATATTATATACATTTATAATATTTTTTATTATTAATAATATATATAACTAATATATATTTTTAATTTTTAGTTTGGATTGTAATATTTTGTTTTAATTTAGATTTTGAATTGTAATATTTTTAATTTGAATTTAATATTGTAGTATTAAAATTAGTTTAAATTTTGAACTACAAAATTAAATTTTCGTCTTGTAGTTATTTTGGACTGTAAAATTAAATGTCGCAGTCTAAACCGTTAAACCAAACCGGACCAAACCGTTTATGAATGGTTTGGTTTGGTTTGGTTTGAATGGTCCTAATGGTTTGGTTTGGTTTGGTTTGTTGTTAAGCTAAACCGCCATTTATAGTTTGGTCTGAATTTTTATAAAAAACCAGACCAAACCAGATCGCGCCCACCCCTAATGCCAGCTCATGTGATTACGTGTGAGTTGGTTAGCTAGTTTGTTATTATAACAAACATGCAGTCACGTGTGTTAGTTAAACATACGATAGAAAGATTAGCTTCAAATATATAAGCTTGTATAAGTCTGAAAGCTTAGATTGTAAGTTTCAATTCATTCTAATACAAGAGAGAAAAACTCTCACTCTATCATTTTACTTTTCTTTCCTTTTCCGCGATTCTATCTCTTTCTCATGGTATCAGAGCAAAACATCTACAGCTATGGCAGATGAGGTACAAAGTGATTGTCAAACTCCAACTCCGGTAATTCCAAACGTTGACTCAATAAAGTATCGAGCAACAATGGATCTGGTAAGTAGGAATCTGGTTACAATCTCTATGTTTCCTAGTTCAATCTTACAACTAGATCTTGGAAATTACTTAATTTGGAAAACGCAAATTCTTGCACTATTGTGAGGACACAAACTGGATAAGTTTGTTCTGAAAGAAGAACCTCTGTTCATGGAAGAAGTCAGTGCCTTGCGGTGTGAAATTGATGAGGAAATACTAAAAGATTTCTCACCTGAGCAGCAATTGTGAATCTTACAAGATCAACTCCTTCTTGGTTGGATTGTTGCAGTAATTTCACGATCCATTGCTAGTCTTGTTATTGGCTTAAAATCCTCACGCAGAATTTGGCGAGTTTTAGAACTCAATTTTGCATCTAAGTCTAAGATGAATCAAATGCAAATGAGGATTCAGTTGCAAAACACAAAGAAAATGCTCCTTAAGTATCTCTGATTATTTTTTGAAAATGAAGAATATATAAGTTGATTGCAAGAGGTGGATATGTTACTGAAGAAGATCTAGTGTCCTACATTTTGGGAGGTCTCGGGTCAGAGTATGAAATGCTTGTTATAAATCTGACTACAAGATCAGCTCTTCCAGGACTCGAAGAGGTAAAACAACATCTTCTCTATTATGAGCATCGAATACTGCTATTGTAGATTTAAGTTCACATTTTTCTACAATTGCAAACCTAGTAAATTCAAAGACCTCATGCAATGTTGACAATTTGACTGTGAATTCAAATGCCAATGCTCTTACTAATTCTGATGATACTGTAAAATCTGAGTTTGAAAACTCAAATGAGTGCTTGAATAATGCCTTTAGTGCTGTGATTTCATCTTGAGACACTAGACAAGACAATCATCATTTGTTTTCTAAACCTAGAAATCAAGAAAGTTCTTATACTCAGTATGAAAATCTTGGTGGTTTTGACAAAAACAAGTTCAAGTTCAAAGGAAAGAATAAGCTTGGAAGACCACAATGCCAAATCTGTAAGAAACTTGGACATACAGTTGATGTATGTTATTTTATATTTGGGAATCCAGTCAACCCTGTGACATATTCCAACCTTACTCCTCTTCAGCTTCCTCAACTTCCTATGAGTAATCTGGCACAATACTCAGGATATGGAGGGTATGGAAAATTTCCATCACCTTTTGGTCAATATTTTGCTCAACCAACTGGATTTAACATCCCAAATGTCAATGGTGGTTTTCAAGTCAATCCTGCAAATGGTCAGCAATTTTAGAATACCGTTCAAAATCTTGTTGGCAATACACAAGCCTTCCTAACAACATTTCCACAATTTGGAAATGCATTGACCATTGGATCAAACTTGGCTATGAAACCATCTATCTCATCAAACTACCTTCTATCTGGATAAGTTGATAACTCTAGACTGCCAATAGCATTAGCAACAAACTTTATCACACCAATACCAGTTGGTGATTCAAGTTGGTATCTCGACAGTGGTGCAACCAACCATGTCTTTTCGGATAGTTCGCATCTACTACAGCATGTTGACTACACTGGTAAGAATGAGCTCTTAGTTGGTAATGGCTTTGGGGTTAAGATAACTGCCATTGGAAATACAGTTATTAAAGGTCTTCATGAATACTCAATTTTCTTAAAAGATATACTAGTTGTTCCTTCAATTGCCAAGAATCTTCTTAGTATATCTAAACTTGTGCAAGACAATGATGTGTATGTTGAGTTTCATACTAATCTGTGTTTTATTAAGCAAAACCAGTTGGGAGTAGTGCTACTTAAAGCAATACTTGAAGGAGGACTTTACAAACTTGAATTTCCATGGAAAGCATAAGCAAAATCTCCTGTGGTATCTTCAAGTCAATCACATCAAAACAATAAGCAGTTCAAAGTGTCTTATGCAAATTCTACAATGTGCAGCCTAGATAAAGTTCAGTTTCCAGTTGGTAACATACAAGTCAGTTCTAAATCCGAAATGAAGTCTAGTTCTCACAAAGCAGATGTAAAAATTGGAGATTTTGTTAGTTCTAGTAATGAGTGTAACAAAGAAACATTGCTCAATAGTCAATCTACTCGAAGTTTAGCTATTGTAATACAACCAGATTTAAATAAAGATGCTTTTGTATGTGAGAAGAAACTAATCAATGGTTGTCAACCAGAGTTGAGTAGTTCACAAGTTTTGTCTGTGAATAAGTCAAAGTCAAAGTCAATAACATCTAACATTTTACATAGACACTTAGCGCATACTTCTTTACCTATTCTAAAGAAAGTTATAAGTATGTGTGACTCACGGATAAATATAAAGGAAAACAATGTTGTGTTATCATTCTGTGATGCTTGCAAACAGGGAAAGCACCGTTGGGGAACATTTTCCTAAAGCAGAAATAAAATCAATGTCTCGTTTGGAATTAATTCATACAGATCTTTGGGGTCCCTCACCTACAATCTGAAAAGAAGGCTACAAGTATTACATTCACTTTGTAGATGACTTCACACGATACATTTGGATTTATCCTTTAAAAACCAAGTCTAAAGCCTTACAGACCTTTGTCTTATTTCACAAATTAGTTGAGAGACAGTTTGACACCAAGCTCAAAAATGTGCAGTCAGATTGGGGAGGTGAGTACAGATGCTTTGTTCCCTTTCTAAAGCAACATGGAATTCAGTTCAGACACTTATGCCCATACACACATAATCAGAATGGCAGAGCTGAAAGAAGACACAGAAGCATTGTTGAAACCGGCTTAAGTATGCTTTCACAGGCTCACATGACTCTTGACTTTTGGTGGAAGGCTTTTACCACTGCCACTCATGTGATAAACAGATTGCCAACAGTTGTATTAAATTTTCAAAGCCCCTATGAGAAGCTATTCAATCAAATTCCAGATTATGGAAGACTAAGAGTATTTGGATGTGCTTCCCTTACCTTAGACCATTTCACACTCAAAAGGTACAATTTTATACAACCAAGTGTATCTTTATCGGTCATATTGAGGAATACAAAGGTTATAAATGCATGCATCCATCTGGAAAAATATATATCTCTAATAGTGTAGAATTTAATGAAGAAGAGTTCCCTTTTGTTACTGAATTTGCTTCAAATCAAGTACACAACTCACAAACTCAAAAAGCATGTATTCCAGAATTTGTCTCTGCTGTTCCTATTTCTGTGATAACTTCAGCAATTGACCACAATACTCCAATAGAAGGTACACAATTAGAAAATAGTTCTATTCATATAACAGAAGCCAAAAGAACAAGTGATACTCATATTACATCATCAGAATCAGATAGACATGATTCAAGGCATAGCATTAACAACATTGACAATTGTTTTGAATCAACTGCTTCTATTCATTCTGATTCAAGTGCTATATCTAATTCAATTACAGTTAATGCCAACAATGCTAAAGTCATGAAAGATAAAGAGAAAGATTCAGTATTGAATCAAGTTGTCATTCCTGGTCTTGATATCAACTTGGCTCCAAACAGTCATAACTCTCATTCAATGATCACGAGATCTAAAAATGAAATGATGAAGCCTAAGGCTTATCAGTTAAAAACTTCAAAGCTTAATGCTGAGAAGAGGAAAATTGAGACTTCAATGTCTGAACCACTTGACCTTGGAAATGTGTTCACTTCAGAGCCAAAGACTGTTATTACTGCCTTACAGCATCAAGAATGGAAAAATGCCATGGACAAAGAATACAGTGCTCTCATTGATACAGAGACATGGTCTCTAGTACCTTACTCACCATAGATGAATATGGTAAGGAATAAGTGGGTGTATCGGATAAAATACAAGGCAGATGGACATATTGAAAGATACAAAGCAAGTTTGGTAGCTAAAGGCTTTCATCATAAACATAATTTTGATTTCTTTGAAACTTTCAGTCCAGTAGTAAAGCCTTCAACCATTCGAGTCATTCTCACAATTGTTTTCACTTTCAACTGGCCAATAAGACAACTGGATTTCAACAATGCTTTCCTAAATGGAACTTTGCAAGAAACTATCTACATGAAGCAACCTAAAGGGTATGTCAGCAAAGAAAATCCAACTTATGTGTGCAAACTGCTCTCTATGGCTTAAAACAAGCCCCAAGAGCTTGGTTTGACAAGTTTAGAGAAAGTTTACTTCAAAGAGGTTTTATTGGATCAATAGCTGATAACTCTTTGTTTATACTCAAGAAGGAAAACATTCATTGCTTTGTGCTTGTTTATGTAGATGATCTGATTATAACAGGATCAAGCTCAGTCTTTTATGGAAAATCTGATCACTGATTTGAATAAAAAGTTCTCGTTAAAAGATTTGGAAAACTTAACATATTTCTTGGGCATTGAGGTGAAAAGATCTAAGCATGGAATAAAGCTGTCTCAAAAGAAATATACAAATGATTTGCTGCTCAAGACTCAAATGCATGAAGCCAAGAGCTACTCTACACCAATGCTGACAGGGAAGCAAATATCAATACATGATGGGGACTGCCTTAAACAACTTGATAAGTATCGAAGTGTGGTTGGTGCATTGCAATATTTAATAGACACCAGGCCGGATATCACCTTTGCTGTAAATAAGTTGTGTCAATTTGTGCATTCTCCAAAAACAACTCATTGGGAAGTATGCAAAAGACTTCTCAGATACTTAAAATGAACCAGTGATTGTAGAGTGTTCTTGAAGAAATTTGAACCTGCAAGACTTATGTTTCACGGTTTTGCTGATAGTGACTGGGCTTGCAACCCAGATGACAGGAGGTCATGTAGTGGCTACAACATATTCTTAGGCTCTTATCTAATCTTTTGGAGTAGCAAGAAACAATATGTTGTTGCCAGGTCAAGTACAGACGCAGAGTATAGAGTATAGAGCCATTGCAAACATAACTATAGAAATGAGCTGGCTTATGCATCTTGTAACAGAACTTGGTTTAAAGCGTCAACCTCCTATTACTTGGGAGCAGTGGTCTTGGCTTACAATCATGTTTACCATGCACGAATGAAACATGTTGAGATTGACATTCACTATGTTAGAGATAAGGTGATTAACAAAGCTATGGAGATTCGTTATGTGCAAACTGAAGAGCAAATAACATATTTGTTTACCAAGGCACTAGGAACAACAAGGTTTCTCTATCTACGTTCAAAACTTGGAATCATTCACGATGATTGATCTTTAAACTTGCAGTAGCTTAGATTAAGGGAAGGTGTTAGAGTTTCTACCATATGTAATCTTTACTATTATTGTTAGTTTGTTAATATGCTAGCTCATGTGATTACGTGTAAGTTGGTTAGCTAGTTTGTTATTATAACAAACATGCAATCACGTGTGTTAGTTAAACATACGATAGAAAGATTAACTTCAAATATATAAGTTTGTGTAAGTCTGAAAGCTTAGATTATAAGTTTCAATTCATTCTAATACAGAAGAGAAAAACTCTCTCCCTATCATTTTACTTTTTTTTTTTATTTTCTTTTCTTTTTCGCGATTCTATCTCTTTGTCATAGATTAAGGAAGAAGAAGATAAATTACCTTTTCCTTGTTGTAGAGAACAAGTGACATGTAGAGTTTTAGGAAGGGTAGAAAAGGGAACACCGACTCCATCTCCATAGCAAGTTTTTGCAAAAGCAGAAGAGTATGAAAGGGATGAGAAGAGGATATTCCATTGGAATTGTTTATTAGGAAAAAAGATGATAAAATATGTGATTCAGGAGAGCAAGATGGAAATATATATTGGAAGAATTAATGATATCAATGCCCAAAGTCAAGTCTTTCCAACAGCCTTTATTAATTAGAAGTCCCCTTACAATTCTCCTTTTCTTTGCTTCCTTAACGGGGCCAAACCGAGGGGGTTGCGCGTGATTGTGTGTGTATATACATATATATGAGCTCCGCTGTAGTTTACTAATATTAACAAAATCGTGTGTGCATATATATATATATATATATAATTTTACTATAAAACTTCTTTATAATCCAACAGATAAATTTTTTTATTTATTAAATACTTCTAATACTATAAATTTTAAAAATTTATCAAAAAATAAAAAATAACAAAAAAAAAAGACTAAAATACCAAAATATATCATTGTTGTATTTTGTATAACATTTTTTTTTATTTTTTTTAACTTAATAGTTCTAAATTCTATAAAATCTAAAGCCAAAAAAATAAAATTTTAAAAAATTTTAAAAAATAAAAATAAAAATATTTTTATTAAAAAGCTTATAAAATTCAACATGTATATTTTATAACAAATATACATTTGAAAAATTTGCTTATGAGTATTCATATTAACTACATGCGGTGTTTGCAGTGACGATGCATTCAATTCATTATTTGGACAATGGTTGGATTTGAAGTTGTATATGTATTCCAATGGTTATTTTAAATGTTAGAGTGTGCAAATAAAATTTTATATTAGCTAAATATGAATATTTTTAAAAGTATATAAAAGAGATGGATTATTCTTCATAATAAAGTTGATATTTTAAGATAGAATTTTAAACTTTTTAGACTTAACAAGTGGTATAGAGCTTAGATCTATAATACGTCCAAAATAATTTTAAAATGAATCGAAGAGTGATAATTCTTATAGTGGACCTTTACGAAGAAAAGTACAAAATTTTTATGTCGTATCAAGATAGTAGACGGTGAAGACTTTCATGCTAGTCTCGGACCCCTATCCACGGTAAAAATTGAAAACAAAGAAATAGTGATGATATTCATATTTTTTTTGGTGAAGAGTGATGATATTCATATTGGTTGGGAATTAGGATATATACCAAATTAAGTGCAAAGTCTGGGGGGTTGGCAAAGAAGGGAGGGAGAGGTGTCGGCAGATGAGGACCAATATTTTGCCGTGGCCAAGACTCGAAATTGAAAGAAAAATCTGTATATGAATTGTGATTGCTCCACGTGTCCAGTCTGTGACTTTTGCATATCCAAACCTATACGAAGAAACACCAACAATGTTGAAATTTACAAGTCCCTCTAAAGCCTCGTGGTTTAATCATATACCTCTTTTTAGAGGGAAAGTAGAAACAAAAATGCTAGAGTTATCAAAGTAAAAAAAAATTTGCTGTCTTTCGTTTTAAAACTTAAAAGCAAATCAATTTGTAAAGCCCGCATACACACTCTCTTCCGTGCCATTGAAGGTCTTTGTAAAATAAATACTAACTAAATACGCACACTTTCTCTTCCGTGCCGATAGTGCCATTTAAAGTCTCTTCTATATTAACTACTAATTATTTCCACTCATGCATACAAAAATGTCATATTTAAATGTATAATTCATTAGTTTTAGAATCAGTTAATCATAAAAAAAAATTATTAACATATTAAATTGAAAAAAGTGAACATGTGGAGAGTAATAAATTATACATGTGTTTTTTTAATTTTAGCCTTTAAATAATCTAAAAACTGAAAAAAAAATTATTATTTTAAAGTTATCAAGTCAACTTAATAGATTTTTTTTATATAAATAAAAATTCATTTATTTAATAAATATTTTCATATATTGTTTTAATAAAAAATAATTTATATCAGCAATGTTATGATGTTTGAATTCGCCCAAATCATGGTGGGCGACATTGCATATCACAATGATTAACATATATATATAAGTTTAAGATTGAATAAGATTTTAGAGATTTATTTAGTTTTATGAAGAAAATGGGAACAAATTCAATTAAATAACTAAAAGTATCCTAGTCCCCAAACAAAACTGCATTTGACTATACACATTTTTTTTTCTTTCTCATTTCGTCACCAAATCCTCAAAAAAAGAAAAAAAGAAAAATTTTTGTTTTGAGAAATAAAAGTAAACAAAAACATTTAAAACAGTTATAATGCTATACAAATTAAAAAAATTAATAAATTTATTTAACCAATATTATTTTAAAAATATTATTATTTAACATATTTATATAATTTAAATATATATAAATAAATTTTTAAATAAAAATAAATTAATTAAATAGTATTATATCATTTGCAATTAATATGATAAATAAATTTAATTTTTTTTTTATAAGTCTAAATATATAAACATAAAAACGCACGAACACTGAACACATATACATTCACTCTATCTCTAACACACACAAACTGTGACCCTTCCCACTTCCATCGCATGTTCTCGGAGCTCCAGCACCACTAACGGAGCCTGAAACACTGCAGAGTCTGCAAGACATTCTTCCAAAACAATCTGACAAAACAAAATGCTCCCCATTCCTAGGAATTACATCAAGAGCATGGATACCCAAATTAAAATTATGGCTTAAATTATAACTAAGTTGCTAACTAAACAATTATTCACCAAAAAAAGAAAAAGTTCCTAAATAAACAACATTCATACACCACTATGTTCCCCTTTGCTGTCAAATCACCCCTCCCCTGTTTTGCTAATCAGTAAATTAGCAGATTCTAAACCATATTTCTGAAATAAAAAAAATAAAAAAGGAAAAGGAAAAGAAATGATAGGTTCTCTCAGCTGTTTGAGAGGGTTCATTTTTTTCTCTTCTCCCCCAGGTAAAAACCAAACAAAGCCACCACAGAGAAAGCAGAGAAGCAAATTGAGGCAATCTCGAGTGAAATATGACGACGTCCACTTATACCTTGGATTGCAAACAGATTGCTGCTCTTCATAGCATCAGTAGTCTGACCAAAACCCACTTCTTCATCAGCAGAGTTATAAGCATAGACTCTCACAAAGTACGTTGCTGTAGGCACATCTTTCCCAATTGTCCAATCCAAGCTCTGATTGCTCTGAGAAGAAGCATCGTAGGGTCTGTTGTCAATGGTGAATTGGCAGGTCTTGTCCTTGCTCAGATTGTCCACTGTTCTTCTCCATCCACGGTTTATCTGGCTTACAGGAGCATAACACAGAGTCACTTTCACTTTCTTGTACAGTTTATCAACACCTGATGCTTGAAAACTTTCATTCAAACCCCATTTCACTGTAACTCTGTCCTCCCCTGCTCGCAGAACTGCAAATCAAAATCACACAAAGATGATCGATAGTCATATACACAGTGATGCTTAAGTAATGATATTCTGAACTTCTTAACTTAAAAATAATGTTGAATTAAATGTATTTGATGTGATATATAATCAAATGATTCTAGATAATTTAAGTTGAAGATATCACAGCCTGAACCGGACTGCTAATGTAAATACATATATATAACTAAATATATAGAATATCTAAATGAAGAAAGAATTAAGAAGATAAATTACCTTGTCCTTGTTCTGGAGAAGCAGTGACCTGTAGAGTTTTAGGAAGGGTGGAAAAGAGAACACCGACTCCATCTCCATAGCAAGTTTCTGCAAAGCAGAAGAGTATGAAAGCGATGAAAATAAGATATTCCATTGGAATTGTTTATTAGGAAAAAAGATGATAGAATATGTGATTCAGGAGAGCAAGATGGTAAAATATATATCAGAAGAATTAAGGATCTCAATGCCAAAAGTCAAGTCTTTCCGACAGCCTTTATTAACTAGTAGTCCCCATACAATTCTCCTCCTCTTAGTTGGCTTTATTAACGAGGCCAATCCCAGCTATATATACACACGCGTTATTAGCTCACGACTGGGCAACAATTGACTGTGGCTGTGTGATTTATATAATCGCGCGCTCATTAGACGTTTGCAGTTGATTTTTGCTATTTTAAGTAGTAGGCCATATTAACAAAATTGTGCCTGTATTTAAATTTTATGAGTATTCATATTAATTACAGGTGGTGTTTGTAGCGACGATGTATTCAATTCATTATTTGGACGGTGGTTGGATTTGAAGTTGTATATGTATTTCAAAGGCTATTTCAACTGTTAGAGAATGCGAATAAAATTTTATATTGGCTAAATGTGAATATTTTTAAAAGTATATAAAAGAGATGGATTATTTTTTTATAATAAAATTGACATTTTAGGGTAGAATTTTAAATTTTTTAGACTTAACGAGCAGTATCACAGCCTAAATTTATGAATTCTAAAGTAAATTAAATGGTGATAACTCTTAGAGTGGACCGTTACGAAAAAAAATACAAAACATTTATGTCGTATCAAGATAGTACACGGTGAAGACTTCCATGCTAGTCTTGGACCTTTAAAGTGGAACTCCTATCCACTGTAAAAATTGAAAACAAAGAAATAGTGATGATATTCATATTGGTTGGGAATTAGGATATATACCAAAATTAAGTGCAAAGTCTGGGGGGTTGGCAAAGAAGGGAGGGAGAGGTGTCAGCAGATGAGGACCATGATTTTGCCGTGGCCAAGACTCGAAATTGAAAGAAAAATCTGTATATGAATTGTGATTGCTCCACGTGTCCAGTCTGTGCCTTTGGCATATCCAAACCTATACGAAGAAACACCAACAATGTTGAAATTTACAAATCCCTCTAAACCCTCGTGGTTTAATCATTTACCTCTTTTTAGAGGGAAAGTAGAAACAAAAATGCTAGAGTTATCAAAGTAAAAAAAAAAAAAATTGCTCTTTCGTTTTAAAACTTAAAAGCAAATCAATTTGTAAAGCCCGCATACACACTCTCTTCCGTGCCATTGAAGGTTTTTCTAAATTAAATACTAACCACTTCCACTCATAATATTCCCCACACTCTCTCTTCCGTGCCGATAGTGCCATTCAAAGTCTCTCCTAAATTAATTACATACATACAAAAATGTCATATGTAAATATATGGTTCATTAGTTTTAGAATCAGTTAATCATTGGATAACTTATGATTTCAAATTCAATTAGTAAACCTATCGAGAGCAATATACTATAAATTTATTTTTTTAATTTTATTCTTTAAATGATTCAAAAGCTGAAAAAAGATTATTATTTTAAAATTATTATGTCAACTTAATAGGAATTTTTTTGTACAAATAAAAATTCATTTATTTAATAAATATTTTCATAAATTGTTTTAATAAAAAATAATTTATATCATCAATGCTATAATGGTTGAATTCGCCCATATCATGAAGGGAAACATTGCCTATCACAAAATGATTAACATAAATATAAGTTTAAGATTGAATAAGATTTTAGAGATTTATTTAGTTTTATCAAGAAAATCGTAACAAATTCAATTATATAACTAAAAGTATACAATATATATGGGATTCCTAGTCTTCTCTCCTGGAAGTTTATATAAGGTTATTGGCTTTATGAGTACTGTGCTTTTAAAGTAACTGAAATTTTGTCTTTTATTTTATTATTTTATTTAAAAACAAAAACAAAACCGTTTTTGAATGGTTTGGTTTGAATGGTCCTAATGGTTTGGTTTGGTTTGTTGTTAAGCTAAACCGCCATTTATGGTTTGGTCTGAATTTTTTATAAAAAACCAGACCAAACCAGACCGCGCCCACCCCTAATGAGTATTGTGCTTTTAAAGTAACTGAAATTTTGTCTTTTATTTTATTATTTTATTTAAAAACAAAAACAAAAGTGAATGAAATTAGTAGCACTATTTTTATGTCCAAAAATAAAATAAAAAAATTAGCATGATATTTTGCTCAGCACAGGATTATGTTAATCTTGTTGAAAGGTGGAAATTTTGCTACGTACAAAATGAAATATGTTAGAAATGCCGAATCAATAATGTCCAAGACAAAAGTTTGAGATAATGTTGAAATAACAATGTCTGAGACAAACGTTCAATACATATTCGAGACAAATGTCCGAGACAAACGTCTGATACATAGCTGAAGCAACAACGTCTGAGGCATGGCTGTGCCAACAACATCCGAGACAAATGTCTGAGATATGGCTAAGACAACAAACGTCCAAGGCGGCGGATGAAGCCAAAAAATGCCGAGACACATGACAAGGCAAAGGCAAAGCGAAGAAATACTAAGGCAGCGGGCGATGCCAAGAAATTCCGAGGCAAATGTCGAGATAAGAAATGTCGAGGTAACGTCCAAAACAAAAAAGACTTAGAAAATTCCGAAGCTGAGACATAAGAGTCTCGGTATAAAATGTCTAAGGTTGAGACCAAAGTGCCTAAAATGTCTGAGGAAAATATTTGTGTATGAGAAGTATTTCCCTTGGAATACTAACAGAATATCTGACACCTCCGCCAACATTCACACTCGAAAGTTTATATCTGATCAAATCATCATACAAAATAAAACATCTATCATTATCTTTTTGGATAAGACAGAAGTATGTAGCAGATGAAATGTCAAATAATAGATAAATTAATTTTATCGATACAGATGTCAAATGCATTGTATTTTGGTTAAATATAATATCATTATAAATACCATGAAATGATCAATGAAAATTTGGCTAAATAATTTTTTTGAATGTAAATGTTCTTCTCTTTTCTTCTCAGATACAATCCCAAAATTTATGTGTTTTCTTCTTTTTTTTTTCCTTAACAAAAACAATATCAAACTTCTGCATATATT